>JAOPSE010001026.1:0-206248 GCA_029449295.1 Zea luxurians
ATCGCAACATTGACGTGTAGTTTTTTCTTGTTCGTATTTTTCTCTTCTTTCAAATTTTAAGCTCTATTGTTCGATCACTAGATTCTATATGCAATGTTACATTTGTTTTATGTTCCTATCTAGATGTCTTATGATTTTGTTTGGCCCCACATAAAATTATGTCCTGCGTCCGCCACTGACCATTTGGGTCTCTATCTTGATACAGTTGAAGTAGGTACCCTAGTTATGGGTACCGGGTGATTTCTCCTAAACTTCCAATAATGGGATGAAATATGGAGAATGAGAATAAGATTCAAACATGTAGATTCTAGGGGAAGAACCTTCTAACGAACCATTAGGTTACGAGAATCTAGTTATTCACCTCTATTCTACTATTTATAGTTAACGGTTGTGAAGCACTTCAATCACTCATAATCGCCAAACTTCTTTTTACCCAGAATCCAAATTCTACGAACACAATAGAAGACAGATTCGCGTAGCCGTTTAGGAGATCCAACATAACATTAAAACGTATAAAAACAACTATAGTTTTCTTATGTCTTATTTATAGATTTATTTTTTGAGAAAAAAAAATCATAGCTTTAACTTTGAACAGCACAAAGGTCTAAGAATGTAACGAAGTCCATGGTTTAAATAAAAATAAACATGATCTTGGGTTTTGGAAGCGAGACCTGTCACCAAAGATGCTCCCTTGGCGAATCTGGTCCATGCAACCTATGAGCTCTTGGGCCGGACCGTAGCCCGCAGGGCCTAAAACCACATGTGACGACGGAGTGGCGGGCTGCATATGAGCACGCTATCACCCTGAGGCCTCAGCGACGTATGCGGCTCTGACAAAGCCCATGTTTGTTTCGGCTTCTGGCAGCTTCTGGCCACCAAAAGCTGTTGCGGACTACCAAACGATCAGCTTTTCAGCCAGCTTCTATAAAATTCGTTGGGGCAAAAATTATCCAAAATCAACATAAACACATAATCGTTTGAGTCGTTGTAATAGTAGGAATTCGTCACTTTCTAGATCCTAAGCTCTATGAACAACTTTACCTTCCTCCACGTATAATCGTAATGATACTCAGATTTTCCCCACAGTCAGATTTTTCCCACAACTAGATTTTCAGAAAAGCTGTTCAGAAAAAAACTGAACCAAACAGGCCCAAAAGCTTTTGCTATTTTTTTGGCTGGAGGGAGCCCCACAGACAGAGAACGCATAGACGCGGCTGTGAGTTCTTTTGCAACTGAAACCCAAGTGGTTGCAACCGTGTTTTTAGTCAGATTTTTTATTTTTCTTATTTTCCTAATAAGGTTCTGAAAAGCACACACTCGCTCTCTTGCTTTCCACTGTTGTGAGTATAATTTCGTTTGGTATCTTGGTGGTCACTCCCTCTGTTTCGGTCGTCCAACGAAAAAAAAAAACACGCAGAGAAGCTGCGGGACAGTTTGGTTCGTCCAGGCCACATGTGTCGCTGCTGGCCGCTGGCTGCGTCTACGGATGGAAACGGGCGGGGAAACCGGCCGGAAGTCAAAAGGGATCGTGCGGAAGCAGCCGCAGGACGCAGCAGCCCGCTGCCCGCGGGCCGCCCATGACCGGCTGCTCGCTCCCCCCGCGCCGTGCTGCAGCCTGCAGTGAAGCGAACCCAGGGCGAGGCACGGGAAAGGGGCAAGAGAGAGCAGAGAAGCTGTGGCCTGCCTGGCACCTGCTCAGTTCCAGAACGAGAGTCCGAGTCCTCTGCCCTGCCGTGTGTTTTCGGATCGTCGGGCACGAGCACGACACGGTCAAAGATCTCCCTCCTCGGGCCGATCTCCCCTGGCGCCGGACCTGACACCCGGATCTCCCGAGAAGCGGTCACGCCGAGGCTGCGGTTGGGGCGGGCAGCAGGGCATGGAACTTGCAGACCGTTGCCGTTGCAGGGCATGGGGTGCTGTGACAAGCGAGGCACAAGAGAACGTGACATGACATCATCTACTACTACTACTCATCAGCGTACTGTTGTCGACGTCCAGCGCGACTAGCGCTTGACCCGCTCGACCCCGCCGGCCGTAGCCTCTCGGAGAAGACATCGGACACTGCATGTGCAGGGACGAATTGCGCGCTTTCTAGTTGGCCGAGCTTAAAATCCTCAACTTCTCTTGCTGTACGCACGCAGGACATGCAGCTAGTTTTTTAGCAGTACCGGTGCGCCCCCGTACCGTACGTGCAAATCTGTACGCGTTGGTTCTCCTCCTGCTACTGCAGCAGAACTTTTATCAAGTGTAGCCTTTCGTACCGGACGGACCCGCTAGGCTGCTAGGTACGCTCGCGATCGCGTCAGCGCCACTGCCGCGCGCTAGTTTTTTTTTCCCCACTGGTCGTTCAGGCTCTCCGGTTCGCGGTTCCGCCCCTAGGGAGTAGGGAGTGGTAGAGCGGCGGACTAGCCTTTTTACCGATGCTGTTGCCGCACCGGGTAGGGGCGGCTCCGTCATTGCGCGCCTCAACCTGTCAATCAACCAAACCTGCGCGACGCGAGCCTGGAGCTGGAGCCTCGCCCTACCTGCAGCCTTTTTTTTTTAACCGTCGCCTCGGCGGCAGCGGCACGGCACGCTGCCGTACACGGCGCAGGGGCCCGGCGGTGGTTTCTGGTTGGCCGCAGGGGCTGCCGGCCGTTAGACGAGTCCCCTCCGCCCGCCGGCGTGGGCCCGCCGAAAGCGCCCGGTCCTTCTCCCCCACTTCCTTCCACCCGCTGCTCCCTCCCAGTCCCAGCCCAGGACGCTGCAGGGGGGAGGGGGGCGCGCCCATGGCCGGCCGCTTCCACGAAACCGCAGCCGCGGCACATGCCGCTGTCCTTAGCCTCCGATGGAGTACTAGGATATATATATATATCGCGCCTGACGCGCGGTGGATCGCACATTTTCCACAGGCGGGCACGGCACGACACGACACATACCCATGCAGCTGCACGCCTGCGATACCCACGTACACATGATCACCAGGTACACTGTACACAGGTCGTCGCAGTTTTGTCACTGCGAAACAGGATCGGAGGCCGTCGAGTGGCTACTAGTGCCCGTGCCCGTGCTGGGTCAAAGAAATGGGCAATCATTTCTACTAGTTGGAAAGCTGCAGGGGATAGCTGGCGCCGAGACTTTTGGGCACAAGTGCATGTGTCAGGAATATCGTTCGCGCGCGGATGCAAGCGGATTCCATCGGTACATGACGCAACACGCAACACGCAAACATGCAATGCAACGGGTGTCTGTCTCCATCGAGCCGGCCACCACCACCACCACCACCAGTCTTCTTCGTTTCTCGCTATCACATAAAAGCCTGCGAGCACCAAGAAAATAACCTCTGCCGGCCGCCTGAAAATTTTTTCACGGAGGCACACAGCAACTGATGCCCGCAACACACATGATTTATGATGGAGTAGAGTAGGCTGGTCCAGACCTAAAAAAGTGCCGGACAGAGATTTTACTATGCCACTTTCTCATGTGAAAAGATGCCTCTGCCAGTCGTTAGCTAGCTTTCAGTGGTCAGATCTTGACTAGGGTGCAGCAGAAGAAAGAGCAGTGCTTGTCCTCGCATTTTTTTGACCGCGCGCCCGAACTACGCGAGCCGGACCGATACTTTTATTATTATTATTATTATTATTATTATTATTATTATTATTATTATTATTATTATTATTATTATTCACACGACGTTTGGCTGGTGCAGCTACCTGCTACTGCTTGCTGCCCGCCCCTGGTGGATCAGATCAGCCGGTCACTGCTGAATTGGAGGATGGACCTCTCTTCTGGCTCCTGCCTTTCGCAGTGCTAGTTACTGCACCGCTCCCTAGCTCGCTGCTAGCCTCTGCTTAGATCGACCAAACGCAAAGTACTGCCGCTGCCACCCTACCCCTAGGTTTAGCTTGTACCGTACCCGGTGCCGGTCCTGACATTTCAGAGGACCAGGACAAGACTTATAAAGGAGGCCCTTTATAATAATTATTATTACATATAAATAAATTGTGTGTATATATTTTTATTAAAGTATTTATATATATTTGAAAAAATTATTTATATTAAATAAAAGTAATTAAAATATTATTGCCTAATATCTCACAGAAAAATGTGACATATATGTGTCTAGATGACTCAAGGTTCCTTCGAACAACGATTAAATGGATGTAATACGTTGTTAGATCAGTCGATTGCTTGTCTGTCTACAACCGTACGAGAGATAGAGATGAAACGACGTAGTTGTCTCGCTGCACGCTCAGAGCCTAGGTGGCTAAGGCTGAGACTACTAAGTACTACTAGAATATAAAAATCAAGATTGATAGGTTATGTCTAATTTCCTTGTTTGTTGTTGTTGTGTTGTTGACTTATAATTAGGCCTTTAAAAGTTTTATAAAACTAATAGAGATCTATATAATGTATGTTATATACATATATATACTGATATTTAGTACATGAGATGAGGCCCCTTTAATCTGGGGGCCCTGGTCGGGGGCACTGCTCGACCCCCGCCAGGGCCGGCGCTGCCGTACCTAGGTTCAACTAACACTGCAATAGAAAAACATCCATAGAACACGTATTTGGGAGAGCTCTAAACGCTTTTGGGCCGTGCTGAGCATTGTAAAATACTGTTTTATCCTACAAATAATAATTTTTATAGAGTCAAGTTTGAAATATAAAGTGTGATAGAAGGTGGAACAGTGAGCCTGTTGGGGGATAACCTTAGAGCCAATAAAATCAGGCTTAGATCTCATTGTTTTTCTAAACATTTTCTCAAGTTTTATTAAATCTGAAGTCACAATTAAGTACCAGGGTACATGGCCAGCGTGGCCTCCCTGGCCGACCGGTGCACCAGGTGCTGCTAGCTCGGAGGAGGTGTCGAGGTCGTCCATGAACCATTATGCTGTGCGTGAGAGTGAAACGATAAGGATGATGAAAGAGATGAGAAGACTGCCGCGTGGAGGCACCGTGTCAGCGAGACAAAAAGGGAGGACGGAAGAGCTTTTATTTATCTTCGGTAATTAACACTGTTAAATAGCTTTTATTCAGCAGCTCCACACTAATAATGATGCTTCAAATAATCTAGTATGAGAGGGTTGGATAAGCTCTCATGAACAGAGCATAACTCCCGATAGATCGAGCGATCCATCGTCCATGCATGTTCATTCGTTGGCCAAGTACTCAATGGCCCCTGAAAGAAAGAAACAACGCACCGTAATAGCTAGCTCGGTCCCGAGATAACGTGCGTTCATCTTAAATCAAATTAGCTCAAGTTCAATTAAGCTTGCGGAAAACAATAATGTATACGATATTAAATTAGCATAGCTAGAGAACTGAGTTTTTTTTTGTAATACACCCCTTCAATCTAGGTCCCATTTAACAGGGCTCCGGTTCCTCTGAAAACAGTTGTTACGACTTTGTCTCTCTTTGGCTTCGCCGAAGCTATTTCGCAATTTATTTGGCAAAAAAAACAGCTTCTCTTGTGTTTCTTTCGAATGATATATTAGTGAGATGGAGGAGCCGTTAAAAGCCACGTTTTTTGTGCTCTTTCTCCCAACACGAAAACGGCTCTAGGTTCTCGAGGGGTGCGCGTGAACGCCCATCATCATCTGAGCAAGTACGTAAACGGACTTCATTGCTGATAATATGCGACACACACTGGCATGCGTCCATAAATAACATAGAAGTGGAACTGCTCACGCATGTACGAAAGAGTCGTGCACGTTGTGGCCTGGCCAAACGCACGTTCCTTTGCTACGCATGGATATGCCTGCTTGCTAGCCCGGCCGCCCCGCAGAGCTGGACAGCTGTAGCAAGGAAGCCGCGATAGCGTGTGACTTCTCGTCGCCCCGGCCGGGGGGCGGGGCGGGGCTCTCGATCACGTCGGTCGTCTCGCTGCCGATCGATCGACCACGGCATGTGGGGGGCGCGTGTGGCGGAGGGGGCAACGGGTGATCGATCATCGGCTAAAAGGGTGATGATTTCAAGACAGCGCGCGACTGCGCTAGCTAGCTACTACCTACTACTCAGTTGACGCGAGGTCGTGAGCCCTTTCCTGATCCGCTCACCGATTCCTTTCAGGCTCGCGTGAGAATTAAAAGAAGGGACAAGTCCAAGTGGGGGGGGGAGAGAGGTCGACGCGCGCGCACACCTAGAGCGCGCATTGCCGACGTACGGCCGCCGTCCTGGATCGGTCGTCCATGCACCGTATAGTACGCTAGCTCGTCGTCGACTAGCTCACTAGTCGCTAGTACTGGCTACCATTCGTAGCATCGCCAATAACAAGTCGATCGTCGACGTACGCGCGCAGCAAGAGTGTGAGTGAGTGTGACAGCGCACGGCGTGGCGCGCCGGGTCCACGGCCATGCATACGCTTGCCAAGTAGCAGAGGCACTGTGAAGTAAACGCGTCGTTTCACGTTCCACCGTACGTACGGAACCAAATAAGTGGACCGATCGAAGCAGCCAATGAAAGGCAGGGCAACCGTTTCGCTGCACACTACTACTACAGTACATACACAGCGGTTGCATCTCTTGACCATGGCATCCCGAGTGAAAGAAAAACAAAAAAAACAAAAGCATAGGACGTACGTGCTGTACGTAGCAAGTAAATTAAAGTCGTTAATAAAAGCTTGAACAGTACACCATCATGACGATAATCAATTTGCTCTAGGATAGTAGTGGTCGGTCGGTTGTCTCTTGCCCTGTAGAGAGAGCTAGCCAACTCGATCCAGGCCACCGACTAAATTTACATGGAAACAATACAACATATCGAAACAAAGAGGAGAGAAGCGGCACGTGCGAGAGGAGAAGCGGCACATGGAGAGAGCTAGCCATCATGTGGGTCGGAGGAGCGAGGAGGACGAAGACGATCGACGAGAACCCAGAGAGTGCGGTGCGAGCTAATGTGATTCTGATGAGGAGGATAAGCTTAGCTTGCTTAAGCCCCCTAGTGCTACTAGTACCCTACCCAGTGAAGCTTAGGCTTTGCAGAGACCACCATACGTGCGCGTGTAGCTAGTACATTTTTGATATGGGAGAGAGCTAGCCACATGATCTCAGATCTAGGGAGGAGACAGGCAGGTGAAAGGAAGAGAAAGGTACACACACATGTAGAGCGAGAGAGAGAGAGGTTGAGATATACCCTAGCTAATTGAGCTCGGCTCCCGGCCCGCCGCATGTGGCCAGCCGCGGTCGTCGTTGTCGGCGATCGAGGTCGTCGCCGACCTCGCTCTCTCGCGCGCCGGCGCCGGCGCCGCCGCAGTAGGAGGCGCGTGGGCGATCAGGAGCGGAGGATGCTGCGGATGATCTCCGCGCCGGGGCTGTTGTGGTCCATGGTGGCCATGAGGTCGGACAGCCGGTCGCTCAGGTCGTCCACCTCCCGGTGCAGGCTCTTGATGTAGCTGCAGGTCTCCTTGAGCAGCTTCGTCGTCGACGCCTGCATTACATCCGCGCCGCGCGCATTAGACGTTTGAAAACGAAAAAAGGGCGCAGGCAGGCACAGCGCAGGCGAACGGGAGTTGAGCGGTCCTGTGTGTTCGCAACAACGACGCACCTGGCCGGAGCCGCGGCGGCGGGAGCTGGGGAGCAGGGCCTGGAGCTTGGAGATGAGCTCGTTGATCTCGTCCTCGGAGATGTTGCCACGCGACGACGGCCTCCGGCTCGACATCCTCGCTCTCTAGCTAGCAAGCAAGCTCGTCGTCGTCGCACGTCAATTCTCGCTGCCGCCGCCTGCGCGCAGGATGGGGCTAGGCTTGAGAAGGAAGCTACCGCGTGTATGTGGTGCGCGTCCACCGGCGCGCGGCTCGATCGTCGCTGGCTGTCTAGTGGTGGTGTCCGGCCCTGCGCTGCAAAGGAAAAGCTGGAGGCCGGAGTGAGTAACTGAGCTGCGAGGGAGACAGAAAGGGAGAGGGTGCCTTTATAGCGAGCTGGCTCGGGCCGGGGGTGGATCCAGATTGGGTTGGAGCGGAAGCGGGACTCCATTATATTGTGTGCGTAGCGGAGACGAAGCAAGGATGGTGCTGCTGGTGTGTGTGTGTAGTAGTACTGTAGTAGCTAGATTATTAGTACCGATTCGCTCGACTGGGAGTGGGGAGACTGGGAGAGGGCGAGTTTCGGGCCCCGCGTGTCTCTCTCTCTCTCTCTCTCTGTCTAATCACCGCGGCAGCTCCTCCTCTCAAGCGTGGCCCACCGGTAGGCAGGAGCCCGTGGGCCCCAGGGTAGCTATAATATGCTATGACCACCCGCCACTTGCCACGTGCCCGAGCTGGGTTGCGGTGTGTATTTTTACATTGCAAACGGAAAGAGAAGAAGAGGCAGTCGTCTGCCCTCGCTTGATCGAGCCAGCGACCAGCTGCAGGCAGCAGCCATGTTGAGTGTTGACCGATCCAGAGATCAATAAAGTAATAGCAAAGCACGAGTGATCTGACAAGCCGTTTACTCTCGATCGGAATCCAAAGTGTAAAATCTAATCTGTGTATTTCGATAGAGTATGGAAATAGACCTTAAGTTGTTATTTTCTTTTTCGAAATTACTCCGATCTTTCCTCTTTTAGCCAAATAAAAAGAGCTTTAACACATCTGAACGATAACCAACTCCTAATTATTTATACGTGATGTAGCGCAAGTGGGAGGCGCGCGGCAGCAGGCGACGTGTACAACGTAGGAGGTTCTGTCTCTCAAACCTAGACGATCAAGGATCTATGGTTAGCTAGACTTGGGCCGGGGCTTCTTAACGAAACCCATGCTAATTTATGTAGGCAATAAAGGATCTACTACCGGCATGCTACTAACTGGTAGGTTGCATGTAGGACAGCACACAGCAGACGTGAAGCGAGTAAGCGACACGGAGCACGTATTACTGTACTGCTAAGTTGACGTGGGCGACAGCGACTCTAATTAATCATCGGGAGTCTTAATAAAACATAGCCATGCTTGCATTGTCTGCTGAGCTGAAGAAAACAGAGCTAGCTAGCGGGAGACTCAAAAGATGCCCCCGGCCTGTCCCCGGTGCCCTGAATCTGTTAGCATACGTGCGCAGTCCTCCATCTCCGTGCAGACTCCGGTGTCGTCGCCAACGATACTGTCTTAGCATCTAATTCAGCGAGGAGATGCGTGTCGTACAACGCAGCTAACTAACTAACTAACACCGGGGGGGGGGGCGCCGATCGAGGTACGGTGTATGCTAATGCCAGCTAGATGCCACAATACGATAATCAAGGAGCACGGTCGACGATCGGCGTAGCTAGCTAGCGCACGAACGCTCGACTTTGTCCACGTCCATGCATGATGCGATTGCTGGCCACGCGCGTGTCTACTGTACTGAACGCACGCAAATCTCGGAGGGGCCCGACGTGGAAACCCCCCCCCCCCCCCCCCCCCCCCCCCCCCGCGCCGCTGCCATGTCGGATGCATGCATCAGGCACCCCAACGCGTTCACGTGACAGCCGCGTGGCGCGTACATGGGATGTTACCTGCCCCTCCTGCACCAGCTGATGAGGCCGCGCCCGCGGTGTCTAGCTTAGCTGGGCTGGCGTTCATGCGATCGACGTGAACGAAGAAACAAATGGGGAGAAGGGGGGAAAAAAGAAAGAATTGGCCATCACGTCGTCACGGGGTCGTCGTCGATGGGGGCGACACGACAGGCCGGGGGGCGGCCCTAGCTAGGTTCATTTGTTGCTCTGGCTGCTGGCCCCGTCCGTCGCGTCGATCGAGAGCGAAACAAGCATGTGTCTGTGTGTGCTGGCGTAGCACACTAGCAGGCGCTGAGGGCTACGTACGTTGGCCGCGGTCGGGCGCGTGTGAGAGAACCAGACAGGGCCACGACATGCGGCGCGCGGGTGGCCGGCCGGTCGCGCCGGGGGCGGGCGCGCTGGCCTTTGCTTCGCTAGCGTGACAGGGCAGGCCGCGGTGGAGCCGGGCCGCGCGAGACAGCTGCCACTTGTGGCGGGGCGGGGCGGGGGAGGCCCATGTGAGGGGCGTGCCCGCCTCGCTGACGGCGACCGAGGTCGGGCGGGCGCCTACCCACCGGCCGGTCCATCCCCGCTCATGCCGCCTTGGCGTGGGATCGCGTCACACCGGCACGTACGCCTGTCGCCCTGGCTGGCTGGCTGGGCCGTCGTCGTCCCCGCCCGATCGATCGACACCCTCATATGCGCGGGTGGTGCGGCCATGGATGTTTCTTACCGGTACGCCGGCCCTATCTCTTTATTTAATTCATCTACTGTCTACGACTCTACTAGTATAGTGTGTGTATATATATACACACACACAACAACGTGTGGTGTGTGGTGGCCTATTAGCTTGTGAGAAGACCGGACCAGCTAGCCGAACAGAAAACGGCCGATCACGGGGGAGGAGTAACTCCGATCCCGATATATATGATATGACGATGCCGTCCAGCTGATATATAAATGCAGGAAACGACGTACGTGTCGGTCACTCCATGCATGCATGTGTACGCCCGTGGACCGTACTACTACTACTACGGTGCTAGCTACGTACTGGCCAAGTGATCGACCGGACTGGCCTGATCGACGGCGATGCACGCAGCTGCTCTGCCGCCTATACCATATAAACCATACCAGTGACCACCACAAGCAAGGAGAGGAGAGGAGCTCACGCACGTACGTCACAGGCTAGCAGCTCTCACGGATAACGCGTGCGCGCGCAAGGGGTGCATGCCGTTACCCCTGCTTTCTGGATGCTATCCCTCTGCCGTTTCCGGAACCGGGTTTTTTTCCCGGTATGCACGGGGTGCCTGTGTAACTGTAGTCTGTAGGCGAAAGCCATCAACGACGATCGACGCCGTTGCAATGCATGCAAGTCCGTCTCTGGTAAGCAGCTTGCCCGCGGGGGTGGGGGGGCCTAACCTACAGATGGTACGGCAAAGGCAATTAGGAACAGTTGCGTGTGTGCCCGCCGGACCCCCTGGACCTGGACTGGACATGGACTGGACTGGACCCTCTGCAAAGTCATGTTCGATCGATCCACTGTCCGCGCGGGGGCCTCCGTCGTTCTGAAAAAAGAAGGCAATGCTGCGGCAGGAACATCTGCCATTTTTTACAACTACACGGCTCTAATAGGCTACTGCCTCTGCCTGCGTCTGGACTCCGGAGCCAGAGCTAGCTAGGGCTCGATATTTTCAGGCCTCAGCAGCAGCAGTTATATATCGTACTAGTGTACCACGACACGACATGCACGACTGCGACGCGCGCGCTCCTACATTTGTGGACCTAGCTACTGTGTACGAGCGACCGACCGTTAAAGCTGCAGCAGCAGGTACGTGAAGCAGAGGCGATCGAGTCCAATGGGGACGGACGTACAGCTACTCGTTGGTCGCTAGCTCGATCGTAGCAGCAGTGGTCGTAACGGTGTGGTACGTTACGTACGTAGTAGACGGAGAGAAGGAATCGCAAGGGACGGACGGACCAAGTTGCACGTCGCCGTCGCGGTGTTTATTGCATGCATGCATGGGGGCCCGGCCGGTTGCATGCGCTGCTTCCCATCCCAGTCCCAGTCCCAGTCCCAGCGCGTGGGCTCCCACACGTGCCTGTGCCTGTGCCTGTGCCTGTGCCTGTGCCCGACGTCACAAGCAACCACCTCTCTCTCTTTCCCTCGCTGGGCAGTTGCGGCGCGGGTACTCTCTCTTACCCTCAGGCACACGTACGTGTGTACACCACGCTTGTACTACGAGCTCTGCAAGCAACGCCTGCTGCCAAAAAACAAAACAAAACAAAAAAAGGTCACGGCCGGCACGCACAGGACACGCACGCGCGTTGCATGCTCCACCGACGACGGTACGAGCCCGGTGGTTGTGTGTTTCGTGGGGAGTTGCCGGTACCTGATCTCGTCTGGTTGCGTCTGCACCAGTACTGTACTAGTAGCGTCGTCGTCTAGTCCACCCCGCGGGGGTGCGGTGAAAGCTGAAAACATCTCTCCCAATGCAACTCCCAAGACGTACGGTAGGTAACTTTGTATTTATTTACTACAAAAGAATATTTTTTACTACTATAAAAGGCTATATATATATATATATATATATATATATATATATATATATATATAGCTTATTCTTTTAACTGTATTAGTTGGTTTATAAGCATTTAAATACAGCAACTCTCAGTTTTAAATCCGGTACTGTGACGATCGAGGGGCTAAGATTTTACTTTAGTTTATTGGCCAAGATAGATATGCATGACCAAGTAAGTAGAGTATATTATAACATGCATGAGATGGTCCATGCTGGGTAAATAAATGACTTGGGGAGAGCGGTGTTCTGGGTGCAGCATGGACCATGCACGCCTGCACTGCAAGACACGATATAGTAGTAGTATAGTAGTATTGAATCATCGGGCGGGCCGGGCCGGGGTATAGTAAAAGAGAGACTGAGAGAGAGAGTGCATGCATGTGAATCCGACCAGATGAACGCACGGCTCCCCTATCTATCTGCTAGCTAGCTGGTCTAGTTAAGTTAAAGATCTGGGTCTTACTCCCGGCCGGCGAGCTGCGATGAGCTTGATGCATGAACCTCTGAATTCTTATAAGTTTCAGCGGCGACTGTCACATGATCAGCCGACCGCGCATTTTTTTTTCTCATCCTGCAGTGGCTTAATTGCTTGCGTGCCATCGAATGGATAAGCTAGAGATACACACCGCGCGGCACCCGAGCACTCAAGTTTCCTCTCGCCTGTCAGACCTTGAACATGTGGTCGATTATCGGTCGGCGGCCGGTTTTCCTACGTACTGTGTGGCCGTGCGCACACGTCCCCACACAGCACCAAACAAGAATCACTCGATCGCACCGGCTCCGCAAAACGCACGGTGTCAAACTGCCCCTACTACGGAGCCACAGCTGCTAGCACGTACGGATGCTTCGTGGCCTTTCCAAAGGCTGATCCGTATATAGCCCTTTAACGATCGATACTCTACTCCTACCAGCTGTTCCATTCTGCTTGGTACGGACTACAGACCAATGCGAATGAGGGGGTCAGGGTTATCCATCCCATTTTTTTAAACCGAATTCCGGCTGTTTCCGAAAACGGAAAATAACTGAAATTCACTCGAGAATTTCGTATTTTTCTAAAAGGTTTATGTTTTCCAATTCGAAATTTCACATTTCCCAACCAAATTTCGGTGTTTTTTTTGGAACAGGAAACGTATTTTAGTTACAAAAAAAAATGGTAAGGTTTGCTCGTATTTTATTCAAACCATGTGGTACAATGAATAACAATATATTCACAAATAATTCGATGCCCAAAATCACATAAAACCATACTTACGCGAACAAACTAACTTCATTGCCAATATGAGCGAGCTAATATCAACCCCATCTGTTTGGTCGCTCCGAACATTGTTTCGAGAAACCGCCCCATCTAGGATTTAAAGCTACCTTTGAAGATTAAAATTTTTATGTGTTACTTAGTTAAAGGCATAGTTCTAACAAAAGATAATTTAGCAAAAAAAAAAGTGGAAAAGGAAGTGTTAAATGTTGTGGATGCAACTTAGATGAATCCATTCAACACCTTTTCTTTGACTGTCATATGGCTAGATGTGTTTGGAGAGGTATACAAATTTCATTTAACATTATCCACCTTCGTGCATCCAACATATGTTTGGCACTTGGCTAAAAGGTTTAAATTCTAGACTTAAGAACCTGATTTGGGTTGGAGCATGTGCCCTCTGTTAGGCTATATGGTTAAGTCGTAATGATGTGGTTTTTCATAATGCACAAGTTTCCACTCCCTTGTAGGTCACCTTCAGATGAACATATTAGACAAGGTTCTGGACACTGTTGCAGAAGGAGGAGAATGGACCTCAAGTAAAATGGGGCTATCGTGTGCTTGAAACGACAATGATGGAGATTTTTACAAATAATGGCTAGTCTTTTTATCATAGATTGTGTAACACCCGATTTTAAGGAACAAAGCCGGGTGCATCTCATACATGCGCCAAGAAGACAACATATATAATAACAGAGTGTATAGAGATAAATGTCATAAAACATCAGAGTAATTATTACATAGCGGAAGACTTATTACAAAATAAAGGAATAAATGTAAAACGAACTAAGGATTGTCGGCGCCAATGTCGACTGAGAAACGCCACCTAGATCAAGTCGAATGCCTCAGTGTTAGGCGCCTCCTCTTCGACCACCTGTTCTTCTCCTGTGGGGGGTGTGAGACAGCAAGAGTGAGCTCACATACGTTCATAGCTCAACAAGTCGTGGGGAATAATGTGGCATGAACTCACTAAAGGTGGGAGTTCATGTAGTGTAAGGCTGATCAATGAAATAAAGGCTGAGGCTGAGCATTGCTTTTATAAGTTGGTCAAAATTTTATTAGCAAATACTAAGTGTAAGTAAATACCAAACCTTAATAATAATAAAGAAAAGTAATAGTAAAATAATCCCAAATGCGATGCAAATGTCAAATTGAATTTAAGTTCCATAATTAATCATGTGAGGGTCCGAGCCGCTCTTGACCGTGAGCACGGCTAGTATACTAGTTTTACACTCTGCAGAGGTTGCGCATCTTTACCCACAAGTCATGTTACCCATCTGCCAAGAGACGACCAATCCCATACACCTCTACCGAGGAGGCGAGGCAGGGCAACACTACGAGGCCTTTACAAAGTTCCACTAGCTTCAGAAATCCCGCTACAGTTTATAGGAAGCTCCAGTGAAGGGTTCTTGCCTGACCGCCATCGCAGCAAAATCAACCAAGGACCTCCCTACACTGACCACTCCCCTACTGCCCTTGCCCCTTTCGGGTAAGAAAGACCTCCACTAGCTTTCCTAGTTAATCAGCCAGGGGCGTCCCATTAAATCCTTGTGGTAGCACTGTTTTCCCGGGTGGTCGCTCCATGTTCCCATTAATTTAATGATCTTAACATGAACAGTAATAATAACAAGATAATAAAAGAGTAATCATGAATGTTGTATCTCCATACCCAATCCACATAAAGCAATAGCAGGTACTACCCAAAAATATTTCAGGGGTGAACAAGGTATAAAGATAACCAAAACTAGGGTAACTTAAAGGATCCCATCAAAATTACCCTATGCAGATCATTAAAATTAATAAGAACATGGCTGGGAAAAGTAAGTGATCAAGGGCACAACTTGCCTTCAATGAGCTCCTGCTCAGCTACCTCTACTTGTTGAACCTCAGGATCCACAGTGGCTGGCTCGTCTATTCGCACCAACACAATACATACATAGTATAGCCAAAATCAACATCACACCAAACATGTAAATAAAATTGTCGGTGTTCCGAGACCGGGGGGGTCCCTGGGCCGACGAGTGAATGTCGCCGCGTGCCCCAGTCCAAATGGGTCGAGCGCGAGGGCGAGCGCGAAGGGGGGAGAGCGAGGCGGCCGGAGACCGGCGTGAGAGAGAGGTGGGAATCCCGCGGCCCTCGTGTTCGTCCCGCGCCCAGGTCGGGTGCGCTTGCAGTAGGGGGTTACAAGCGTCCACGCGGGAGAGGGAGCGAGCGGCTCCGAGCGAGCGCCTGTTCTCGTCCTCGTCCCCGCGCGGCCAACCTTCTCTAAGAGGGCCCTGGTCCTCCCTTTTATAGGCGTAAGGAGAGGATCCAGGTGTACAATGGGGGGTGTAGCAGGGTGCTACGTGTCTAGCGGAGGTGAGCTAGCGCCCTAGGTATATGCCGTTGTGGCAGCCGGAGAGATCTTGGCACCCAGCTGGTGTGATGTCGTGGCCATCGAAGGAGCGATGGAGCTTGGCGGAGGGACAGCTGTCGGAGCGGTTGAGTCCTTGTTGACGTCCTCTTGCTTCCGTAAGGGGGCTGAGAGCCGCCGTCGTCACAGGGCACGCGGGGCGCCATCATTGCCTATCCGGCGGAGCGAGCCAGATGGGACACCGGTCTTGTTCCTTGCGGCCCGAGTCAGCTCGGGGTAGGGTGATGATGGCGCCTCCTGTTGACGTGGCTGGTCTACGCCCTAGGTTGGGCGATGTGGAAGCTCCTCCAAAGCCGAGGTCGAGTCCAAGCCCCCGGGTCGGGCGAGGCGGAGATTGCCGTCTTCTAGGGCCGAGCCCAATTCCGAGCCCTGGGTCGGGCGAGGTGGAGATCGTCGTCTTCTGGGGCTGAGCCCAAGTCCGAGCCCTGGGTCGGGCGAGGCGGAGATCGTCGTCTTCTGGGGCCGAGTCCAAGTCCGAGCCCTGGGTCGGGCGGAGTTCGCCGTCTTCCGGGACTTAGCCCGAGTCCGAGCCCTGGGTCGGGCGGAGTTCGCCGTCTTCTGGGACTTAGCCTGAGTCCGAGCCTGGGTCGGGCAGAGTTCGCCATCTTCCGGGGCTTAGCCCGAGTCCGAGCCCTGGGTCGGGCGGAGTTCGCCGTCTTCCGGGACTTAGCCCGAGTCCGAGCCCTGGGTCGGGCGGAGTTCGCCGTCTTCCGGGGCTTAGCCCGAGTCCGAGCCCTGGGTCGGGCGGAGTTCGTCGTCTTCTGGGGCCTAGCCCGAGTCCGAGCCCTGGGTCAGGCGGAGTTCGCCGTCTTCCGGGACTTGGCCCGAGTCCGAGCCCTTGGTCACGCGAAGCGGAGCTTCCTATGGTGCGTCCGGCAGGGCCTGACTGCTTGTCAGTCTTACTCTGTCCAGTGGCACTGCAGTCGGTGTGGCGTAGGCGGCGCTGTCCTTCTGTCAGGCCGGTCAGTGGAGCGGCGAAGTGATGGCGGTCACTTCAGTTCTGCCGGCTGGGGGGTGCGCGCCAGGATAAGGGTGTCAGGCCACCTTTGCATTAAATGCTCCTACGACTTGGTCGGTCGGTGCGGTGATTTGGTCAGGGATGCTTCTTAGCGAAGGCAGGGCCTCGGGCGAGCCGGGAATATGTTCGCCGCTGAAGGGGGGCCTCGGGCGAGACGAAAATCCTCCGGGGTCGGCTGCCCTTATCCGAGGCTAGGCTCGGGTGAGGCGTGATCGTGTCCCTCAAATGGACTGATCCCTGACTTAATCGCACCCATCAGGCCTTTGCAGCTTCATGCTGATGGGGGTTACCAGCTGAGAATTAGGAGCCTTGAGGGTACCCCTAATTATGGTCCCCGACAGTAGCCCCCGAGCCTCGAAGGGAGTGTTTGCACTCGCTTGGAGGCTTTCGTCGCACTTTTTTGCAAGGGGACCAGCCTTTCTCGGTTGCGTTTTGTTCCGGTGGGTGCGCGCGAGCGCACCCGCCGGGTGTAGCCCCCGAGGCCTCGGAGGAGTGGTTTCACTCCTTCGAGGTCTTACTGCCTCACGTAGTGCTTCGGCTGGTCTGGTCGTTCCCTCATGCGAACTGGCCGTAGCCTAGGTGTACGGTCGGGTCCCAAGCTCTCGGGCTGGTATGTTGACGCTGTCAACGGTTCGGCCGGAGCCGGGTTTGCGAGAGTAGCCCCCGAGCCTCTGCACAGAGCGAGAGGGCGGTCAGGGGTAGACTCGGCTTTTTTACATACGCCCCTGCGTCGCCTTTCCGCAAGGAGGAGGGGGGAAAGCGCCATGTTGCCCTCGATGGGCGCCGAACATGGTGTCTCCGACGAGCTGCAAGCGGGTAATCCGAGTGGACGTCCGTGCCCTGTTCGTTAGGAGTCGGCTAGGGGCCCAGAGGCACGCCCAAAAGTACCTGCGGGTGATCTGCCAGACCCGGTCCCCTGGCGACGGGGTCCGAGGGCTCGATGCCTCCCTCTGGTGGGATTCTGTTACAAGATCGTTCCCGCCGGTCTCGGAAATGTCCTAGGGTACCTCAGGAGCGCAGCCCGAGCCTTGGTTATGTATCGAACGTACCCATGGTCATCCCTCGCTCGGCGTCTGAGGCGGTTGTGAACCCTTCGGGGGCCAGCCTTCGAACCCCTGATCAGTATTGGGCGCGGAGCCCGAGTAGCCTGAGGCGGTCGTTGAACCCTTTCGAGGGGCCGGCCTTCGAACCTCTAACCAGTAGTGGGTGTAGGGCCCACGCGATCTGAGGCGGCTGTTGAACCCTTCCGGGGGGCCAGCCTTCGAACCTCTGATCAGTAGGGGGGCTCGGAGCCTGGTTCCTTCTCGGGGAAGGATCCTTTTCGGGGTGTCCCCCTTTCCCGGTCCCTGTTGCAAGAGAGAGAAAGAGGGAAAACGGAAAAGGATACGAAATCGAACGACGCGACGTACCTCTTTGGACGCGTTCATTTTGGAGAAGGGGAAGCGTTGCCCGCTTCTCCTGCCAGAGGCGTCGCGTGTCCCGTCGCGGAGTTAATGCGACGGGGCGAGTGGTTGGAGGGGCGACCGTTGCGCGTGCGCGAGCCGTTCGAGGAACGGATCACGGGCGCGCCGTCCTCACGCCGTGGGAGAGGGTTCTCTCGCTGCCCCCGGATGGGACGTAAGCCTGGCTGACGACGCGACCGCTGCGCCTGCTCGCCTGCCACCGCCATTACTGCTGGCCCACTTTTGGCCGTGTTGACCGTCACGCCAGGCTGGTGCTGCTGGGTCTCGCGCCGGGTCACCTCGAGTCGCGGTATTGGTTCCGCAGTCGAGGAGGTGCGGTGGTGGCGCGGGTGGCGATGTAGTTACTCACGCGTAGCAACCGGCGCACCGGTTGCATGACGCGTGGGCCTAGGCCTCCATGCCGGGTGTGTTGGGAGTCGGAGGAGCGCGCCCACTTGGCGCGGTTGCATGCCGCCTGCATGGCTGCCCACCCTTTCGCCCGTTGGTCTGGGCAAAAGCGGAGGGTCGCTTGTAACCGTTGGGCGGTTGTATGCACCGCGCGCGACGGTTTAGCTTCTTCTGCCCTGAGTTGGCTTGCATGACGTGTGGGACCCAGCCCCCGCGCCGTAGGGGAGGACCTTGGAGTGTGTTGGAGAAGACTCAGCCCATGACGGCTGGGGACGTGAGTAGGGAGGTCCGCCCTTAAAAGGAGGGTGACCCCCTTGGAGGGCGACCACGTCTTCGCGCTCCCTTATGCATCGTGTCTTTCCACCTTCCAGGCCCCCGGATGGGGGAGATCCGCCGTCTTTCCGCCTCGTTGTTGGGGAACGCAACTCCGCGGGAGTTGGTACCTTTCAGCCATCGTTCGGCTTCAAGGATTTTCATCATGCAGCCCGGCCGCAGCCCTCCACCGGTGGCCACCCAAGACGGTGACCTCCAGCTTGATGGTGGGGGAAAGCGAGCCGGGCTGCGATCTTGGTCCCACCCTTAGCTTCAAGGATGTTCATCATCCTCGCTGGGGTGGTGGTCGGGCTGAGCCAGAGCTCTACCTCCCGCGCGGGCTCGTGGGTCACCCTCTCCCATGGCGTTCGAGGGAGAGGGCGCTTGCTGGCCCTGCGGGCGGGTCGGACTTCGACAACGCGGGGCCGATCGACGGCAGGCGTCGTCAGCCCCAGCGCATCGGGCTCGTCGGGTTGGCCCCCGGTGCCTCCTCCCGCTGGAAAGTGGCTGCCGCGCCGTGTGCACGGGAGGACCGCCCAAGATGTCGCGCGCTGCTAGGGCGGCGTTCGTGTTCTGGGGCGATCCTGCCTTCGCACCGGTACGGTGCCTCCGCGGGGAGGTCGGTGCCCCGCTCGTCCGGGAGGATCTGAGCGGGGACTTGCCGGCGGGCTGACGGCCCCTGTCGTCGGTGCCGAGGCGGAGGCGGTTCGTGAAGTCCCCGTCGCCGACGGGATCACCGCCACCATCCGCGCTCTGGGCCTCCGGCTCTTTGTACTTGTCCTCGCCCCTCGAGCGTCGGCGTGGGCGAGGGCAAGGCTGCATCGGCGTTCGCTCTGAGGCCATCGTCGCTGCAGTTTGGCCACCCGTAGAGGGGGCCGTTGTCGCTGCTGCTGGAGCGGGCGAAGGCGAGCCGTCCGTCGGTCTTTTGTTGCTCCACAGGTCTCTCCCCTCGTCGAGTGGGGTTGTTTGTACCTGCGGAGGCGGAACCGGAGTTCCGTTTGTAACAGCACCTTGAGTGCCCGTGTTTTTGTTCATTGTGGCTGTCGGGGCCTGAACATGTATGCAGTTTCAGCACGGAGCCGTGTATTTTCCTCCCTTTTCGAGCACTGAGTCTCGCCTGTTGGTTGTCTGAACCGCTTCACCAAGCGTGAGTCGCCCCGTGTACAGGTGACGAGTGAGGTATCCGTATCCCGGAGGCGTAGGAGTCCCTCGGCTCGGTCGGCCTTGTTGTCCGAGGCTTCTCTAACTTAGTTAAAGGAACCCCTCGGCCGCTCTTCGATGAGCCGAGGCCAGGGGTAGTGGCGTCAACATGGACAGAGGCAGAGCCTGCTCGAAAAGGGAACCTGGTTGGCCGGAGCCTGGCCGGGTCGTCCGTTAGCGGGACCGACGCCGGAATTGACCAGCCAAGGCCTCGGGTCGGGCTGACGTCCTTGGAGGGCAGCTGGCCGAGGCCCCGGGGTGACCGGCCGAGCCGCCTGCTCGGGCCGGATTAACGTCCTCGGAAGGTAACTGGCCGAGGCCCCGGGGTGACCGGCCGAGCCGCCTGCTCGGGCCGGATTCCCGGAGAAGACCCTAGCGGCGATGGCCCGGGCATGGTGATGACGTCGTCCTCCAGAGTGGAGATCCTCGGACTGCGTCGCCGTTCGAGGCTAGGTTGGCCCTCGCCGAAGGTGTCGTCGATGCCAAGGGTGCTGCTGCTCCCTTCAGCCATCAAGATCCGAGCCTGCAGGATCGGATTGTCTTGTAGCGTGTGTTTCCTGCGGCCGCCGAGGCCTAAACGCACCCTCGCTGTGTTGTAAAGCTACGTCTCTTTTCCTTTTATTTCGAGTATCTAGACTTTTTTGTTGGTAACAGAGATGTTTGTGCGAGCAAGAGTTGCTTCTCACGGAAGGTGATGAGTGAGGTATCCGTATCCCGGAGGCGTAGGAGTCCCTCGGCTCGGTTGGCCTTACCGCTTATGCGCACTCTTACCCGTCCATGGGGCTCTGTCACCGACGCAGTCGAGAAGGCTCGAAGGATCGCTTCGGCAGGAGAGCTTTCGAGCGTGAAGACTTGTTCGGTCCGCAGAATCACTTATCCGAACGTGAGTTACTTATCGCAGAAGGTGATGAGTGAGGTATCCGTATCCCGGAGGCGTAGGAGTCCCTCGGCTCAGTCAGCCTTGGCTGCTTACGTGTACTCCGTCGTTTTCAGGATCCACTTTTCGAAGTAGCCAAAAAGCACGAACGACATTCTGGCAGAAAAGATCTTTTTTCGAGGAAAATTTCGACGCAGAGGGGGTTCCCCCCCTTTTAGCCCCCGAGGGAGGGTCGGGCTTTGCCGAGGCGAGGCCGACCCTTCCTTGATGACTAAACTTTACGTGGGTGCGAGGTATATGATCAACTTGAAAACATCTTAAGGGTAGAAGCGACGTAGCTGTTGGATGTTCCAGGCGTTGTCGTAGACCTCGCCTTGGCTGTTGGCCAGCTTGTATGTTCCGGGCTTCAGAACCTTGGCGATGACGAATGACCCTTCCAGGGAGGCGTGAGCTTGTGCCGCCCTCGGGCGTCTTGTCGCAGTCGAAGCACCAGGTCGCCCACCTGGAGGTCTCAGGACCGGACACCTCGGGCGTGGTAGCGTCGCAGGGGCTGCTGGTACCGCGCCGAGTGTAGCAAGGCCTGGTCCTGAGCCTCCTCCAGCTGGTCCAGCGAGTTTTCTCGGCTGACTTGGTTGCTTTGGTCGGTGTAGGCCCTCGTCCTCGGGGAGCCGTATTCTAAGTCTGTGGGCAAGATGGCTTCGGCCCCATAGACTAGAAAGAACGGCATGAAGCCCGTGGCTCGGCTCGGTGTTGTCCTCAGACTCCAGACCACCGAGGGGAGTTCCTTCATCCATCGCTTGCCGAACTTGTTGAGGTCGTTGTAGATTCGAGGCTTGAGCCCTTGTAGAATCATGCCGTTGGCATGCTCCACCTGCCCATTCGTCATGGGATGAGCCACGGCGGCCCAGTCCACCCGGATGTGGTGATCCTCGTAGAAGTCCAGGAACTTTCTGCCGGTGAACTGGGTGCCGTTGTCGGTGATGATGGAGTTCGGGACCCCGAAGTGATGGATGATGTTGGTGAAGAACGCCACCGCCTGCTCGGACCTGATGCTGTTCAGGGGTCGGACCTCGATCCACTTGGAGAATTTGTCGATGGCGACCAGCAGGTGCGTGTAGCCCCCGGGTGCCTTCTGCAAGGGGCCGACGAGGTCCAGACCCCACACCGCAAAAGGCCAGGTGATGGGTATCGTCTGTAGAGCCTGAGCGGGCAGATGGGTCTGCCTCGCGTAGAATTGGCACCCTTCGCAAGTGCGGACGATTCGGGTAGCGTCGGCCACCGCCGTCGGCCAGTAGAAGCCTTGCCGGAAAGCGTTCCCGACAAGGGCTCGAGGCGCTGCGTGATGGCCGCAAGCCCCCGAGTGTATCTCTCGCAGGAGTTGGCGATGGAGATGCATCGCTGGAGGATGCCTGAGGGGCTGCGGTGGTAGAGCTCCTTCTCATCTCCCAGCAAGACGAACGACTTGGCGCGCCGCGCCACCCGCCGAGCCTCGGCTCGGTCGAGGGGTAGCTCTCCTCGGTGGAGATATTGCAGGTACGGGGTCTGCCAGTTTTGATTAGGCGCGACCCCGCTTCGCTCCTCCTCGACGCGCAGTGCCTCACCCTCGGGGGCCGAGGGTACCTCGGACTGAACCGAGGGCGCCTCGGGTCGAGCTGAGGGTGCCTCGGACTGAGCCGAGGGCGCCTCGGGTTGAGCCGTGGGTGCCTCGGACTGGGCCGAGGGTACCTCGGGCTCGGGTGTGTCGTCGATCTTGACGGAGGGTAAATGCAGGTCTCGGGAGAAGACATCCGGGGGAACCGCCGTTCGCCCTGAGGCTATTTTAGCCAGCTCGTCCGCAGTCTCGTTGTAGCGCCGAGCGATGTGGTTGAGCTCGAGCCCGTAGAACTTGTCTTCCAGGCGTGGAACCTCATCGCAGTAGGCCTCCATCTTCGGGTCGTGGCAATGGGAGTTCTTCATGACTTGGTCGATGACGAGCTGCGAGTCACCACGAGCGTCGAGGCGTCGGACCCCTAGCTCGATGGCGATCCGTAACCCGTTGACCAGGGCCTCATATTCGGCCACATTGTTGGACGCCGGGAAGTGGAGGCGTAGCACGTAGCGTAGATGCTTTCCGAGGGGTGAGATGAAGAGTAGGCCTGCGCCGGCCCTTGTCTTCATCAGCGACCCGTCGAAGAACATGGTCCAGAGCTCCGGTTGGATCGGAGCCGTTGGTAGCTGGGTGTCGACCCATTCAGCCACGAAGTCCGCCAAGACCTGGGACTTAATGGCTTTCCGAGGAGCGAACGAGATTGTCTCACCCATGATCTCCACCGCCCACTTTGCAATCCTACCCGAGGCCTCTCGGCACTGGATGATCTCTCCCAGGGGGAAGGATGACACCATCATCCGGATGAGACTCGAAGTAGTGTCGCAGCTTCCGTCGCGTTAGGATCACCGCGTACAGCAGCTTCTGAACTTGTGGTAGCGGACCTTGGTTTCGGACAGTACCTCGTTAACAAAGTAGACTGGCCTCTGAACGGGCAATGCATGCCCCTCTTCTTGCCTCTCGACCACAATCGCGGCGCTAACCACCTGGGTGGTCGCGGCGACGTAGACTAGGAGGACTTCTCCGGCAGCTGGGGGCACCAGGATAGGCGCCTTTGTGAGGAGCGCCTTCAGGTTCCCGAGGGCTTCCTCGGCCTCAGGGGTCCAAGGGAAGCACTCGACCTTCCTTAAGAGGCGGTATAGAGGTAGACCTCTTTCGCCGAGGCGTGAGATGAAACGGCTCAGAGCCGCGAGGCATCCCATGACCCTCTGTACGCCTTTCAAGTCCTTGATGGGCCCCATGCTGGTAATGGCTGCGATCTTTTCCGGGTTGGCTTCGATGCCCCGCTCGGAGACGATGAACCCCAAGAGCATGCCTCGGGGCACCCCGAAGGCACACTTTTCGGGATTGAGCTTGACACCTTTCGCCTTGAGACATCGGAATGTCGTTTCAAGGTCGGAAAGGAGGTCGGAGGCTTTCCTCGTCTTGACTATGATGTCATCGACGTAGGCCTCGACTGTGCGGCCAATGTGTTCGCCGAACACATGGTTCATGCACCGTTGGTACGTCGCGCCCGCATTCCTCAAACCGAACGACATGGTGACATAGCAGTACATGCCGAAGGGTGTGATGAAAGAAGTCGCGAGCTGGTCGGACTCTTTCATCTTGATTTGATGATACCCTGAGTAGGCATTGTGGAAAGACAGGGTTTCGCACCCAGCAGTGGAATCCAAGATTTGGTCGATGCGAGGCAGAGGGTAGGGAACCTTCGGACATGCTTTGTTGAGACCAGTGTAGTCTACACACATCCGCCATTTCCCCCCTTTCTTTCTCACAAGCACAGGGTTGGCAAGCCATTCGGGATGGAATACCTCTTTGATGAACCCTGCCGCCATTAGCTTGTGAATCTCCTCGCCTATGGCTCGGCGCTTCTCCTCGTCGAATCGGCGCAGCGGCTGCTTGACGGGTCGGGCTCTGGCTCAGATGTCCAGCGAGTGCTCGGCGACATCCCTCGGTACGCCGGGCATGTCTGAGGGGCTCCACGCGAAGACGTCGGCGTTCGCGCGGAGAAAGTCGACGAGCACTGCTTCCTATTTGGGATCGAACCCGAAGCCGATCCGGATCTGCTTGGAGGTGTCGCCGCGGGGGTCGAGGGGGACGGACTTAACCGTCTCCGCTGGCTCAAAGTTGCCGGCGTGACGCTTCACGTCTGGCACCTCCTTAGAGAGGCTCTCCAGGTCGGTGATGAGGGCCTCGGACTCGGCGAGGGCCTCGGCGTACTCCATGCACTCCACGTCGCATTCGAACGCGTGTTCGTACGTAGGGCCGACGGTGATGACCCCGTTGGGGCCCGGCACCTTGAGCTTTAGGTAGGTGTAGTTGGGGACGGCCATGAACTTCGCGTAGCATGGCCTCCCCAGTACCGCGTGGTAGGTTCCTCGGAACCCGACCACCTCGAACGTCAGGGTCTCCCTTCGGAAGTTGGAGGGTGTTCCGAAGCAGACGGGAAGGTCGAGCTGTCCGAGGGGTTGGACGTGCTTCCTGGGGATGATCCCATGGAAGGGCGCAGCGCCTGCCCGGACAGAGGACAGAACAACACGCAGGAGCCCGAGGGTCTCGGTGTAGATGATGTTGAGGCTGCTGCCTCCGTCCATGAGGACCTTGGTGAGCCTGACGTCGCCGATGACGAGGTCGACGACGAGCGGGTATTTCCCCGGGCTCGGCACATGGTCGGGGTGATCGTCTCGGTCGAAGGTGATGGGCTTGTCGGACCAGTCTAGATAGACTGGCGCCGCCACCTTGACCGAGCAGACCTCCCGGCGCTCTTGCTTGCGGTGCCGAGCCGAGGCGTTCGCCGCTTGCCCACCATAGATCATGAAGCAGTCGCGGACCTCGGGGAACTCTCCTGCCTGGTGATCTTCCTTCTTGTCGTTGTCGCGGGCCTTGCCACCCTCCGCGGGTGGCCCGGCCCTGTGGAAGTGGCGCCGAAGCATGACGCACTCCTCAAGGGTGTGCTTGACCGGTCCCTGGTGATAGGGGCACGGCTCCTTGAGCATCTTGTCGAAGAGGTTGGCACCTCCGGGGGGCTTCCGAGGGTTCTTGTACTCGGCGGCGGCAACAAGGTCCGCGTCGGTGGCGTCGCGTTTCGCTTGCGACTTCTTCTTGCCCTTCTTCTTGGCGCCGCGCTGAGTTGACGCCTCGGGAGTACCTTTCGATGGGCAGCCCTGGGGCTGCTTGTCCTTTCGGAAGATAGCCTCGACCGCCTCCTGGCCAGAGGCAAACTTGGTGGCGATGTCCATCAGCTCGCTCACCCTGGTTGGGGTCTTGCAGCCCAACTTGCTCACCAGGTCGCGGCAGGTGGTGCCAGCGAGGAACGCGCCGATGACATCCGAGTCGGTGATGTTGGGCAGCTCGGTGCGCTGCTTCGAGAATCGTCGGATGTAGTCTCGGAGAGACTCTCCCAGCTGCTGTCGGCAGCTTCGGAGGTCCCAAGAATTCCCGGGGCGCACATACGTGCCCTGGAAATTGCCGGCGAAAGCTTGGACTAGGTCGTCCCAGTTGGAGATCTGCCCCGGAGGCAGGTGCTCCAACCAGGCGCGAGCGGAGTCAGAGAGGAACAAGGGGGAGGTTGCGGATGATGAGGTTGTCATCGTCCATTCCACCTAGTTGGCAGGCCAGACGGTAGTCCGCGAGCCACAGTTCCGGTCTCGTCTCCCCCGAGTACTTTGTAATAGTAGCCGGGGGCCGGAACCGGGTCGGGAACGGCGCCCGTCGGATGGCTCGGCTGAAGGCTTGCAGACCGGGTGGTTCGGGCGAGGGACTCCGATCCTCCCCGCTGTCGTAGCGTCCCCCACGCCTGGGGTGGTAGCCTCGGCGCACCCTCTTGTCGAGGTGGGCCCGCGGTCGCGGTGGTGGTGCTCGTTGCCGAGGCGACCCGGGGCCGCAGGCGTGGTGTTGCGCGTGCGCCCGGTGTAGACCGAGGCTTCCCGCATGGATCGGGAAGTCACGGCATGAGGTTCCGAGGGGTACCCCTGCCTTCGGGAGGCAGAGCTCTCGGCCCGTCGGACCGCGGCGCCTTCCAGGAGATTCTTGAGTTCTCCCTGGATTCGCCGCCCCTCGGTGGTTGATGGCTCTGGCATTGCGCGAAGAAGCATTGCTGCTGCCGTCAGGTTCTGGCCGACCCCACTGGATGTGGGTGGTGGCCTGAGCCTGACGTCGTCGGCGATGCGGTGCTGGAAACCCTGGGGTAGATGACGTATTTCTCCAGCCGGAGGTTGGCCCGCCCATGCCTGCCCGACATCCCGACGGATCGGCTCCAGTGCTCCTGCTCCCTCATCGAGCCTGGCCTGCACCCCGCGGATTTGCTCGAGCTGTGGGTCACGACCCCCCGCCTGAACGGGGACCACTGCTAGCTCCCGTGGGATGTCAACGCGAGGCACCAGCCTAGGGAAGTCACCGTCCTTCGACATGCCGAGATGGTTGCCTTTGGGGGGACCCCCTAGATCGACGTGGAAGCATTCGCGACTTGGGCCGCGGTCCTCGTTGCCGAGGCTACGGCTACCGTCGGAACAGTCGGAAAGGCAATAGTCGCATGCGGTCATGAAGTCCTGCATGACACTGGGGTTGCCAAGTCCAGAGAAATCCCAACAGATGTTGGGTTCGTCGTCTTCCTCGGACCCAGAGGGCCCGTAGGTCGAGACGTCCGTCAGCCGGTCCCAAGGCGACCGCACACGAAACCCCAGAGAGTCTGGATTTGCCTCCACGAGAGCGCCCACCAAAGCGAAGTCGCTAGACGGGTTGAGGCTGAAACCGAAAGACGCGGGATGGAATCGATCGGTACCTTTTGGTCGACAGGCGGCGATAAGGTCGCGTCGGGGGCTGACTGCGCCGTCGTCTCAGGTTCGAGGGTGACGTCCAGCAAGCTTTTCGTGAGCGTGCTGACGTCGTCCGCTTGCTCGGGATTGGCGTGTCGCGGGGAGACGGCGCTCGCCTTCGTCTCAAACACGAGGTCGACGCCTGGTGCGCCCCCCGTTGGGGTGCCGGGACCGCCGACTCGCTCGACAGCCGACGAGGCGCTGTCTCCTGCTTGGCCTTGGTTGCCCCGCCTCCTCCTCCGTTGACGGGGGAGAGGACGGGGTGAGCTCGAAGGTTGCTCTTCCACCATGCGGGGAAGACGTCGCCAATTCCGCCGCCGGCAGGCGGGCTGTCGGCCGCCACTGTTGTTGTCGCACGGCGGTGGAAGGAGTATCATGTCGTAGCTACCGTCGAGGGATATGAACTCAAGACTCCCGAAACGGAGCACCGTCCCGGGTTCGAGAGGTTGCTGGAGACTGCCCATCTGGAGCTTGACGGGAAGCTGTTCGTCAACACGCAGCAGGCCCCTACCTGGCGCGCCAACTGTCGGCGTTCCGAGACCGGGGGGTCCCTGGGCCGACGAGTGAATGTCGCCGCGTGCCCCAGCCCAGATGGGTCGAGCGCGAGGGCGAGCGCGAAGGGGGGAGAGTGAGGCGACCGGAGACCGGCGTGAGAGAGAGGTGGGAATCCCGCGGCCCTCGTGTTCGTCCCGCGCCCAGGTCGGGTGCGCTTGCAGTAGGGGGTTACAAGCGTCCACGCGAGAGAGGGAGCGAGCGGCTCCGAGCGAGCGCCTGTTCTCATCCTCGTCCCCGCGCGGCCAACCTTCTCTAAGAGGGCCCTGGTCCTCCCTTTTATAGGTGTAAGGAGAGGATCCAGGTGTACAATGGGGGTGTAGCAGGGTGCTACGTGTCTAGCGGAGGTGAGCTAGCGCCCTAGGTACATGCCGTTGTGGCAGCCGGAGAGATCTTGGCACCCAGCGGGTGTGATGTCGTGGCCGTCGAAGGAGCGATGGAGCTTGGCGGAGGGACAGCTGTCGGAGCGGTTGAGTCCTTGCTGATGTCCTCTTGCTTCCGTAAGGGGGCTGAGAGCCGCCGTCGTCACAGGGCACGCGGGGCACCATCATTGCCTATCCGGCGGAGCGAGCCAGATGGGACACCGGTCTTGTTCCTTGCGGCCCGAGTCAGCTCGGGGTAGGGTGATGATGGCGCCTCCTGTTGACGTGGCTGGTCTACGCCCTAGGTTGGGCGATGTGGAAGCTCCTCCGAAGCCGAGGTCGAGTCCAAGCCCCCGGGTCGGGCGAGGCGGAGATTGCCGTCTTCTGGGGTCGAGCCCAAGTCCAAGCCCTGGGTCGGGCGAGGCGGAGATCGTCGTCTTCTGGGGCCGAGCCCAAGTCTGAGCCCTGGGTCGGGCGAGGCAGAGATCGTCGTCTTCTGGGGCCGAGCCCAAGTCCGAGCCCTGGGTCAGGCGGAGTTCGCCGTCTTCCGGGACTTAGCCCGAGTCCGAGCCCTGGGTCGGGTGGAGTTCGCCGTCTTCCGGGACTTAGCCCGAGTCCGAGCCCTAGGTCGGGCGGAGTTCGCCGTCTTCCGGGGCTTAGCCCGAGTCCGAGCCCTGGGTCGGGCGGAGTTCGTCGTCTTCTGGGGCCTAGCCCAAGTCCGAGCCCTGGGTCGGGCGGAGTTCGCCGTCTTCCGGGACTTGGCCCGAGTCCGAGCCCTTGGTCAGGCGAAGCGGAGCTTCCTATGGTGCCTCTGGCAGGACCTGACTGCTTGTCAGTCTTACTCTGTCCAGTGGCACTGCAGTCGGTGTGGCGTAGGCGGTGCTGTCCTTCTGTCAGGCCGGTCAGTGGAGCGGCGAAGTGACGGCGGTCACTTCGGTTCTGCCGGCTGGGGGGTGCGCGCCAGGATAAGGGTGTCAGGCCACCTTTGCATTAAATGCTCCTGCGACTTGGTCGGTCGGTGCGGTGATTTGGTCAGGGTTGCTTCTTAGCGAAGGCAGGGCCTCGGGCGAGCCGGGAATATGTTCGCCGCTGAAGGGAGGCCTCGGGCGAGACGGAAATCCTCCGGGGTCGGCTGCCCTTGTCCGAGGCTAGGCTCGGGTGAGGCGTGATCGTGTCCCTCGAATCGACTGATCCCTGACTTAATCGCACCCATCAGGCCTTTGCAGCTTCATGCTGATGGGGGTTACCAGCTGAGAATTAGGAGCCTTTAGGGTACCCCTAATTATGGTCCCCGACAAAAATATACAGTAAAAATCTACACATTAAAATGAGATCATGGGAACTGGAATCATTAAATTTGGAGTTATAGAATTCAAGTTATGGATTTCCTAAGATTTAATGTGCTTGAAATAGGATTAAATGATAAATTAATTTTCTAACTGAGTTCATGTCAAAACAGTGATACTAAATGATAGAGAATCTTATTACAAAATTTTAGAAATTAGAATGGTTAAATTTGGAGCTAAAATGAATTTTCTATGCATTTTACAAGTTTCTAGATTTGTTTTTGTATTAAAAATGAATTTCTATAATTACTTCCATGTTTTTAAACCTCTCTGGACTAGGCGTCAATTATCAGAAAGTCCAGGGGCCTCGGTGCTAAGAAAACAGAGACACATGGCACAGGAGTATGGACCGCGGGTTGTTTTTAAATAAACAGAGGGGCTCTTTAGCAATATGGGCACGATGAAAGGGTATCGGTGAATCTGAGCCGTTGGATCTTTTCTGGACGACCCAGATTAGACCTTTAGGTTTAACAACTGGTATTCTATGCGGACCGTAGGATTTAAGATCTGCGGTCGACGATCGAGCGCAACACGAGCCTTCCCTGCACCGTTTGATCATGAATCTATGGACCGTAGCCGTCGTCATCCCTTTCCCCCGCGATCGAGCAGAGCTGGCACACAGCCACGCTCACGGCGGAGCCCCCACCGACGCACTGCCGAAGTCTCCCACCCCGGTGACCGAGATCGATGCAATAAACATGCGCCAAACGAAATTGAGGGCTAGACGAAGCACGGAGGGGATATCTCACCAAGGATTCGGCCGCGAAGGTGCCCAGTCCACGGCGCGGTGCGGATCCACGGCGGCGCCCGCGCCCCGGCGAGAAATTGGAGGCGGAAAGGCCCTCGCCCTTGCCCAATAACGTCGCAGATAGCTCCACCGCGGCACAGCGCAGACCCACGACCCTACCAAAAGTTCCAGGTGGCGGTGGATGGATAGAAGGCACGGCGGCGCCGATTCTCTCTCAACTCTCCGCATGGTGCTACAACGATATGGTTCACGGGGAGGAGATAGGGTCCCGATTAGCGGGGGTGGGATGAGGGGGAGAGCAATTGCGGCGCTGACACTTTTATCCCTAGAATCGGTCGAACTCGCCCCCCCCCAGCTTGCCGTTATCGCCCCGCGAGCTCCGCCGAGGACTCCGTGAATCCGTTGAGGATGAATATGGCGAGTGGGGGCCACCTGTCTGTTACGCGGCGCAGACAACACCCACACGCGCGCGAGGACGTCTGGCCACGCGGGCCCGCTGTCAGCGACGGGAAACGGTCACACGGGTGCTACTGCCGCTGCACACATGGGCCCACCTGTCGGCGCGTTATCACCCCTGGCAGCACGCGTATGGGTAGATGGGCCGCGCAATTGATTTTGCATACTGGGCCGAATTAGGTACAGCCGGCCCAGGTGAGTTCTCTTCTCCTTTTTTTCTTTTTATTTTCTATTCCTTTTCCTTTTTCTCTATTTTCAATTTAAGTTCATCACTACAACTTATGTTTGTGGATTTAGGGGTATTAATTCTGGATATATTTATTTATATATTATTTATATTTTTCATATCGTTTTTCCTTCTTCTCCTTTCCAAAACGCTAAATTTTAATTTAGGGCTCAATTCAACCTTTAGAATTATTATTTTATTATTATTGTTTTATTTAATGCACAACCAATAAAACTCCAACGAGATGCAATTTCTTTTATTTTAGTGTCTTTGGTTTGATTTAATCACTCTTCATTTTATATATGCTCTTTTCATGGTGCAAATAAGGCACATAAAATAAGGAAATCACCATGTATTTCTTGCACACAATTTTGAGTATTACAAATCCTACCCCCCTTAAAAATAATCTCGTCCTCGAGATTTAGGAAGATCTAGGGAAAAGGTGGGGATAATCTATACGAAGCTCTTCTTCTCTTTCCCAAGTTGCTTCATCTTCACCGTGGTGGCTCCATTGCACTTTGCACATCTTTATAACCTTATTCCTTGTAACTCGAGTCAATGTATCAAGAATCCTGATGGGATACTCAGCATAAGTCAAATCCTCTTGAACACTAAGGTCTTCCATTGGTAACTGTTCTTCAGGCACCCTGAGACATTTCTTCAGTTGAGATACATGAAAGACATCATGAACATCCGCAAGATGATCTGGTAATTCCAATTGATATGCAACCTCTCCCACTCGCTTTAAGATTAAGAAGGGTCCAATAAAGCGAGGGGACAACTTTCCTTTGACTTTGAATCTCCTCATACCCCGGAGTGGTGACACCTTCAAATAGACATAATCTCCCTCTTTAAACTCAAGCAGTCTTCGCCGGGTGTCAGCATAGCTCTTCTGCCTGGACTGTGCAGTTCTCAAATTCTCCCTTATTTGCTGGACTTGTTCCTCTGCTTCTTGTATAATTTCAGGTCCAAATAACTGCCTTTCACCAGTTTGATCCCAATATAGTGGAGTCCTGCACTTTCTGCCATATAAAGCCTCAAACGGTGACATCTTCAAACTGGCCTGATAGCTATTATTATATGAGAACTCCGCATACGGTAGACTCTTATCCCAACTACCACCATGCTTAAGGGCACAAGCTCTTAACATATCTTCTAGTACTTGGTTAGTCCTCTCAGTCTGCCCGTCAGTCTATGGATGGTAAGCCGAACTAAAATTCAATCTCGTATCCAAGGACTCGTGTAACTTCTTCCAATACCGAGAGGTAAACTGTGATCCCCGGTCTGACACAATCTTCTTTGGCACACCATGTAGGCATACAATCCATGCCATGTAAAACTCTGCTAACTTGGCTCCTGAATACGTGGTCTTCACTGGAATAAAGTGGGCTACTTTAGTTAGCCTGTCCACAATCACCCATATAGAATCGTATCCAGCAGACGTGCGGGGTAATCCAACAATGAAGTCCATGCCAATCTCTTCCCATTTCCACTCAGGTATCTTCAGTGGATGTAGTAGTCCGGCTGGCCTCTGGTGTTCAGCCTTAACTCTTTGGCACACATCGCACATAGCCACATATGCAGCCACATCTCTCTTCAGTCCATACCACAAATACTTTTGCTTCAAATCCTGATACATCTTAGTACTCCTAGGATGGATAGAATAAACTGAATCATGTGCCTCCTTCAATATGGTTTCCCGAAGACTATCAATATCGGGAACACAGATCCAATTCTTGAACCATATCGTGCCTTACTCATCCTCTGTGAACTCAGGGCCTCTACCCTCTGTTATCAGATCCTTGATCTCCTGAATCTTAGCATCACCAATCTGACCTTTACGAATCTCTTGTTCCAAGGTAGGTTCCAATTCAATGGTGACTCCTTCCGTATGTGTAACAATTCCCAGGTTGAGCCTCTCAAAATCTTTTGCTAATTCATCAGGTAGCCGGACAACGAAAGCGGAGTGAACATGCTCCTTCCGACTCAAGGCATCTGCAACCAAATTCGCCTTGCCTGGGTGATAGTGAATCTCCAAATCATAATCCTTAATGAGCTCCAACCAACGGCGTTGCCTAAGGTTGAGATCCTTTTGAGTGAATATGTACTTCAAGCTCTTATGATCCGTGTATACTTGGCACTTAGTTCCCATAACGTAGTGTCTCCAGATCTTAAGTGCATGCACCACGGCAGCTAGTTCCAAGTCATGAGTGGGGTAGTTCAGTTCATGCTTCCGCAACTGGCGAGATGCATAGGCAATCACATGTCCTTCTTGCATGAGCACACATCCAAGTCCTTGGCCACATGCATCACAATAAATGTCAAATCCCTTCTGTAGATCTGGCATAACCAATACTGGTGGTGACATTAGTTTCTCCTTCAATTGATCAAAGCTTTCTTGGCACTTCTCATCCCACTTGAATTCTCTTCTTTTTTCCAAAAGCGATGTCATAGGCTTAGCAATTTTAGAGAACCCTTCAATAAATCTCCGATAATATCCTGCGAGTCCCAAGAAACTCCGAATCTCAGTAACTGTAGTGGGCACTCTCCACTCCATTATCTCCTTCACTTTAGCAGGATCCACTGCTATTCCTCCATTAGAAATAATATGACCAAGGAATGGCACCTTGTCAATCCAAAACTCGCACTTGCTGAACTTAGCGTAGAGTTGATTATCTTGTAACTTCTGTAGCACCAACCTTAGATGTTGTTCATGATCAATTTCATTCCTAGAATAGATCAGAATATCGTCGATAAACACCACGACGAATCTGTCCAAATACTCCATAAACACTTTGTTCATCAAATTCATGAAATAAGCCGGTGCATTGGTTTATCCAAATGACATAACAGTAAACTCATATAATCCATATCGGGTTGAGAAAGCCGTCTTAGGAATATCTGATGGTCTAATCTTCATCTGATGGTATCCCGATCGGAGATCAATCTTCGAGAATACCCTGGCTCCTCTCATCTGATCAAACAAATCCTCAATACGGGGTAATGGATACTTGTTCTTCACCGTGACATCATTAAGTGATCTATAGTCCACGCACATCCGTTGCGATCCATCCTTCTTCTGTACAAATAACACCGGTGCTCCCCAAGGTGAGGAACTCGGACGAATGTACCCTGCTTCTTGTAACTCAGTTAACTGCTTCTTAAGCTCCTTCAGTTCTTCTACAACCATCCTGTATGGTCGCTTAGAAATAGGGGCAGTTCCAGGTAAAAGATCAATAACAAACTCAACTTCTCTATCAGGTGGCATCCCTGGTAACTCCTCTGGAAAGACATCCAGAAAATCTCTAACCACCCGGATGTTGTCACCAACAAACTCCTCAGGCATAAAGAACATTGCACGCATGGATGAGGAGGTTACTGCAATATTAACTTGAAAACTTTCTCCTTTAGTGGTAGTGAGCTCTACGGTACCTCTACCACATGCTATAACGGCCTTTGCCTTTCTTAGCCATGACATACCAAGGATCAGATCTATACTGCTTGACTCTAATATTATAGCAGTAACTCCAAATTCTCTACCCATAATGGTCAATGTCAATCTACGTGTCATTTGATTCGCCTCAACAGGCCCTTTAGGTGTAATTACTATCATGGGTTTTCTCATATTTAGCAGTGGTATTTCATTTGTGTTGGCATATCTAGCAGACATGAATGAATGTGTAGCACCAAAATCAAATAATATGGTTGCAGGAATTGCATTAACATAAAACATACCAAGTACGATGTCCCCACCATCCGGAGTAGCATCAACGCTGACTTGATTAACATTGGCAATAGAATATCCCTTGCCAGATCCTGGAGTTTGCTGCCTGTTCTGAACTGGAGTAGTACCAATCCTCTGTGGGCAGACATTTGCATAATGACCAGTCTTCCCACACTTGAAACAAGTAGTGCCTGAACTCTGTCCTAAAAACTTCGTCGGGGTGCCAGTGGGGGTAGCCTGTCGAGTAGGTGTCTGTGGAGACCCCTGTGGAGCATAATGAGCTGTACGTGGCCCTCCTGGTCGAGTCGGTGTACCCTGTGGTGGAACGTAGCGGGGACGAACACTGCTGCTACCCTGTCCCTGTGAGATAGCCTTCCTCTTCAAATCACCCAGTTGAACACGCTTGTGTTCAATAGTGTCGGGGACCATAATTAGGGGTACCCTCAAGACGCCTAATTCTCAGCTGGTAACCCCCATCAGCATAAAGCTGCAGAGGCCTGATGGGTGCGATTAAGTCAGGGATCGGTCCATACGAGCGACCCGATCACGCCTCGCCCGAGCCTAGCCTCGGGCAAGGGCAGCCGACCCCGAGATGTTTCCGTCTCGCCCGAGGCCCCCTTTTAACGGCAGACGCATCTCCGGCTCGCCCGAGGCCTTGCCTTCGCTAAGAAGCAACCCTGACTAAATCGCCGCGCCGACCAACCAAGTCGTAGGGGCATTTAATGCAAAGGTAGCCTGACACCTTTATCCTGACGCGCGCCCCCCGGCAGAGCCGAAGTGACCGCCGTCACTTCGCTGCTCCACTGACCGGTCTGACAGAAGGACAGCGCCGCCTGCGCCATCCCGACTGCAGCGCCACTTGACAGAGTGAGACTGACAGGCAGTCAGGCCTTGCCGAAGGCGCCATAGGAAGCTCCGCCCGACCCAGGGCTCGGACTCGGGCTAAGGCCCCGGAAGACGGCGAACTCCGCTCCGCCCGACCCAGGGCTCGGACTCGGGCTAAGGCCCCGGAAGACGGCGAACTCCGCTCCGCCCGACCCAGGGCTCGGACTCGGGCTAAGGCCCCGGAAGACGGCGAACTCCGCTCCGCCCGACCCCAGGGCTCGGACTCGGGCTAAGGCCCCGGAAGACAGCGAACTCCGCTCCGCCCGACCCAGGGCTCGGACTCGGGCTAGGCCCCAGAAGACGACGAACTCCGCTTCGCCCGACCCCAGGAGTCGGACTCCGCCCTGGCCTCTGCCGAACGACCTCCGCCTCGCCCGACCCAGGAGCTCGGGCTCGGCCTCGGCCATGCAGGACAGACTCGACCTCGGCTTCGGAGGAGCCTCCACGTCGCCCGACCTAGGACACAAGTCCGCCACGTCAACAGGAAGCGCCATCATCACCCTACCCCGAGCCGACTCGGGCCACAGGGAACAAGACCGGCGTCCCATCTGGCTAGCTCCACCAGATAGGCAATGATGGCGCCCCGCTAGACCCATGACGACGGCGGCTCTCAGCTCCCTTACGGAAGCAGGGGGACGTCAGCAAGGGCCCAACCGCTCCGACAGCTGTCCCTCCGCCAGGCTCCGTTTCTCCTCCGACAGCCACGACACCACACCAGCTGGGTGCCAAGATCTCTCCGGCTGCCACATTGGCATGTGCCTAGGGCGCTAGCTCACCCCCGCTAGACACGTAGCACCTTGCTACACCCCCATTGTACACCTGGATCCTCTCCTTACGCCTATAAAAGGAAGGACCAGGGCCTTCTTAGAGAAGGTTGGCCGCGTGGGGACGAGGACGGGGCAGGCGCTCTCTTGGGGCCGCTTGCTTCCCTCACCCGCGTGGACGCTTGTAACCCCCTACTGCAAGCGCACCCGACCTGGGCGTGGGTCGAACACGAAGGCCGCGGGATTCCCACCTCTCTCACGACTCGTCTCCGGCCACCTCGCTTCTCCCCCCTTCGCGCTCGCCCACGCGCTCGACCCATCTGGGCTGGGGCACGCGGCACACTCACTCGTCGGCTTAGGGACCCCCCGGTCTTGAAACGCCGACAGTTGGCGCGCCAGGTAGGGGCCTGCTGCGTGTTGACGAGCAGCTTCCTGTCAAGCTCCAGATGGGCAGTCTCCAACGACCTCTCCAACCCGGGACGGTGCTCCGTTTCGGGAGTCTCGAGTTCATGTCTCTCGACGGCAGCTACGACATGATACTCCTTCCACTGCCGCGCGACGACGACAATGGCGGCCGACAGCCCGCTCGCCGGCGGCGGAATCGACGACGTCTTCCCCGCGTGGTGGAAGAACAACATTCGAGCTCGCCCCGTCCTCTCCCTCGCCATCGGAGGAGGAGGCGGGGCAACCAAGGCCGGGCGGGAGGCTGCGCTCCGTCGGCTGTCGAGCGAATCGACATCCCCTGCGCCCCAACGGAGGACGCGTCGGGCGTCGACCTCGCGTTTGAGACGAAGGCGAGCGCCGTCCCCCCGCGACACGCCAATCCCGAGCAAGTGGACGACGCCAGCACGCTCGCGGAGGGCCTGCAAGACGTCGCCCTCGTACCCAAGACGACAGCGCAATCAGTCCCCGATGTGACTACGTCGCTCCTCGTCGACCAAAAGGTACTGACTGATTCCCATCCTACGTCCTTTCGACTCGACCTCAACCCGCCTAGCGACCTCGCTTTGGCGGGCGCTCACGTTGAGGCGAGTGCAACCCCACTGGGGTTTCGTGTGCGGTCGCCCTGGGACCGATTGACGGACGTCTCGACCTACGGGCCCTCTGGGTCCGAGGAAGATGACGATCCCAGCATCTGCTGGGATTTCTCTGGATTTGGCAACCCCAGTGCCATGCGGGACCTTATGACCGCATGTGACTACTGCCTCTCCGACTGTTCCGACGGCAGCCGCAGCCTTGACGACAAGGACTGCGGCCCGAGCCGCGAATGTTTCCACGTCGAGCTAGGGGATCCCTCCGAAGGCAACCATCTCGGCATGCCGGAGGACGGTGATCTCCCTAGGCCGGTGCCTCGCGCCGACATCCCGCGGGAGCTAGCTGTGGTCCCCGTTCCGGCGGGGGGTCACGACCCACAGCTCGAGCAAGTCCGCGGGGCACAGGCCAGGCTCGACGAGGGAGCAGGAGCGCTCGAGTCGATCCGCCGGGACATCGGGCAGGCATGGGCGGGCCAACCCCCGGTCGGAGAAATACGTCATCTGCCCTAGGGTTTCCAGCACCGCGTCGCCAACGATGTCAGGGACAGGCCGCCACCCGCATCCAGCGGGGTCGGTCAGGACCTGGCAGCCGCAGCGATGCTCCTCCGCGCGATGCCGGAGCCATCAACCACCGAGGGTCGGTGAATCCAGGGAGAGCTCAAGAATCTCCTGGAAGGCGCTGCGGCCCGGCGGGCCGAGAGCTCTGCCTCCCGAAGGCAGGGGTACCCCTCGGAACCTCATGCCGCGACTTCCCGATTCATGCGGGAGGCCTCGGTCTACACCGGGCGCACGCGCAACACCGCGCCTGCGGCCCCGGGCCACCTCGGCAACGAGCACCATCGTCGCGACCGTCGGTCCCGCCTCGACGAAAGGGTGCGCCGAGGCTACCACCCCAGGCGTGGGGGACGCTACGACAGTGGGGAGGATCGGAGTCCCTCGCCCGAACCACCCGGTCCGCAGGCCTTCAGCCGGGCCATCCGGCGGGCGCCGTTTCCGGCCCGTTTCCGACCCCCGACTACTATCACAAAGTACTCGGGGGAGACGAAACCGGAATTGTGGCTCGCGAACTACCGCCTGGCCTGCCAACTGGGTAGAACGGACAACGACAACCTCATCATCCGCAACCTCCCCCTGTTCCTCTCCGACACTGCTCGCGCCTGGTTGGAGCACCTGCCTCCGGGGCAGATCTCCAACTGGGAGGATTTGGTCCAAGCCTTCGCCGGCAACTTCTAGGGCACGTACGTGCGCCCCGGAAATTCCTGGGACCTCCGAAGCTGCCAGCAATAGCCGGGAGAGTCTCTTCGGGTCTACATCCGGCGATTCTCGAAGCAGCGCACCGAGCTGCCCAATATCACCGACTCCGATGTCATCGGCGCGTTCCTTGCCGGCACCACCTGCCGTGACCTGGTGAGTAAGTTGGGTCGCAAGACCCCCACCAGGGTGAGCGAGCTGATGGACATCGCCACCAAGTTCGCCTCTGGCCAGGAGGCGGTCGAGGCCATCTTCCAAAAGGACAAGCAGCCCCAGGGCCGCCCGTCGGAAGATGCTCCCGAGGCGTCTACTCCGCGCGGCGCCAAGAAGAAAGGCAAGAAGAAGTCGCAAGCGAAACGCGACGCCGCCGACGCAGACCTTGTCGCCGCCGCCGAGTACAAGAACCCTCGGAAGCCCCCCGGAGGTGCTAACCTCTTCGACAAGATGCTCAAGGAGACGTGCCCTTACCATCAGGGGCCCGTCAAGCACACCCTCGAGGAGTGCGTCATGCTTCGGCGCCACTTCCACCGGGCCGGGCCACCCGCAGAGGGTGGCAGGGCCCGCGACGACGACAAAAAGGAAGATCACCAAGCAGGAGAGTTCCCCGAGGTCCGCGACTGCTTCATGATCTACGGAGGGCATGCGGCGAATGCCTCGGCTCGGCATCGCAAGCGAGAGTGTCGGGAGGTCTGCTCGGTGAAGGTGGCGGCGCCAGTCTACCTAGACTGGTCCGACAAGCCCATCATCTTCGACCAAGCTGACCACCCCGACCACGTGCCGAGCCTGGGGAAATACCCGCTCGTCGTCGATCCCATCATCGGCGACGTCAGGCTCACCAAGGTCCTGATGGATGGGGGCAGCTGCCTCAACATCATCTACGCCGAGACCCTCAGGCTCCTGCGCGTCGATCTGTCCTCCGTCCGAGCAGGCGCTGCGCCCTTCCACGGGATCATTCCTGGGAAGCGCGTCCAGCCCCTCGGACAGCTCGACCTTTCTGTCTGCTTCGGAACGCCCTCCAACTTCCGAAGGGAGATTCTGACGTTCGAGGTGGTCGGGTTCCGAGGGACCTACCACGCGGTATGTGGGAGGCCATGCTACGCGAAGTTCATGGCCGTCCCCAACTACACCTACCTGAAGCTCAAGATGCCGGGCCCCAACGGGGTCATCACCGTCGGCCCCACGTACAAACACGCGTTCGAATGTGACGTGGAGTGCGTGGAGTACGCCGAGGCCCTCGCCGAGCCCGAGGCCCTCATCGCCGACCTGGAGAACCTCTCCAGAGAGGTGCCAGACGTGAAGCGACACGCCGGCAATTTCGAGCCGGCGGAGATGGTTAAGGTCGTCCCTCTCGACCCCAGTGGCGACACCTCCAAGCAGGTCTGGATCGGTTCCGGGCTCGACCCCAAATAGGAAGCAGTGCTCGTCGACTTTCTCCGCGCAAACGCCGACGTCTTTGAGTGGAGTCCCTCGAACATGCCCGGCATACCGAGGGATGTCGCCGAGCACTCACTGGATATTCAGGCCGGAGCCCGACCGGTCAGGCAGCCTCTGCGCCGATTCGACGAGGAGAAGCGCAGAGTGATAGGCGAGGAGATCCACAAGCTAATGGCAGCAGGGTTCATCAAAGAGGTATTCCATCCCGAATGGCTTGCCAACCCTGTGCTTGTGAGAAAGAAAGGGGGGAAATGGCGGATGTGTGGAGACTACACTGGTCTCAACAAAGCATGTCCGAAGGTTCCCTACCCTCTACCTCACATCGATCAAATCGTGGATTCCACTGCTGGGTGCGAAACCCTGTCTTTCCTCGATGCCTACTCAGGGTATCATCAAATCAAGATGAAAGAGTTCGACCAGCTCGCGACTTCTTTCATCACGCCCTTCGGCATGTACTGCTATGTCACCATGCCGTTCGGTTTGAGGAACGCGGGTGCGACGTACCAGCGGTGCATGAACCATGTGCTCGGCGAACACATCGGTCGCACGGTCGAGGCCTACGTCGATGACATCGTAGTCAAGACAAGGAAAGCCTCCGACCTCCTCTCCGACCTTGAAGTGACATTCCGGTGTCTCAAGGCAAAGGACGTCAAGCTCAATCCCGAGAAGTGTGTCTTCGGGGTGCCCCGAGGCATGTTCCTGGGATTCATCGTCTCCGAGCGGGGCATCGAAGCCAACCCGGAGAAAATCACAGCCATCACCAGCATGGGGCCCATCAAGGACTTAAAAGGCGTACAGAGGGTCATGGGATGTCTCGCGGCCTTGAGCCGTTTCATCTCACGCCTCGGCGAAAGAGGCCTGCCTCTGTACCGCCTCTTAAGGAAGGCCGAGTGCTTCACTTGGACCCCCGAGGCCGAGGAAGCTCTCGGGAACCTGAAGGCGCTCCTCACCTAGGCGCCTATCTTGGTACCCCCAGCTGATGGAGAAGCCCTCTTGGTCTACGTCGCCGCGACCACTCTGGTGGTTAGCGCCGCGATTGTGGTCGAAAGGCAAGAAGAGGGGCATGCATTGCCCGTTCAGAGGCCAGTTTACTTCGTCAGCGAGGTGCTGTCCGAAACCAAGGTCCGCTACCCACAAGTTCAGAAGCTACTGTATGCAGTAATCCTGACGAGGCGAAAGTTGCGACATTACTTCGAGTCTCATCAGGTAACTGTGGTGTCATCCTTCCCCCTGGGGGAGATCATCTAGTGCCGAGAGGCCTCGGGAAGGATCACAAAGTGGGCGGTGGAAATTATGGGCGAGACAATCTCGTTCGCCCCTCGGAAGGCCATCAAGTCCCAGGTACTAGCGGACTTCGTAGCCGAATGGGTCGACACCCAGCTACCGACGGCTCCGATCCAACCAGAGCTCTGGACCATGTTTTTCGACGGGTCGCTGATGAAGACGGGAGCCGGCGCGGGCCTGCTCTTTGTCTCGCCCCTCGAGAAACACCTACGCTACGTGCTGCGCCTCCATTTCCCGGCGTCCAACAATGTGGCTGAGTACGAAGCTCTGATCAACGGATTGCAAATCGCCATCGAGCTAGGGGTCCGACGCCTCGACACTCGCGGCGACTCGCAGCTCGTCATCGACCAGGTCATGAAGAACTCCCACTGCCGTGACCCGAAGATGGAGGCCTACTGCGATGAGGTTCGGTGCCTGGAAGACAAGTTCTACGGGCTCGAGCTTAACCACATCGCCCGGCGCTACAACGAGACTGCGGACGAGCTGGCGAAGATAGCCTCGGGGCGAACGACAGTTCCCCCGGATGTCTTCTCCCGGGATCTGCACCAACCCTCCGTCAAGATCAACGACACGCCCGAGCCCGAGGCGTCCTCGGCCCAGTCCGAGGTACCCTCGGCCCAGCCCGAGGCGTCCTCGGTTCAGCCCGAGGAACCCTCGGCCCCCGAGGGCGAGGCGCTGCACATCGAGGAGGAGCGGAGCGGGGTCACGCCTGATCGAGATTGGCAGACCCCGTACCTGCAATATCTCCGCCAAGGAGAGCTACCCCTCGACCAAGCCGAGGCTCGGCGGGTAGCGCGACGCGCCAAGTCGTTCGTCTTGCTGGGCGATGAGAAGGAGCTCTACCACCGCAGCCCCTCGGGCATCCTCCAGCGATGCATCTCCATCGCCGAAGGTCAGGAACTCCTGCAAGAGATACACTCGAGGGCTTGCGGCCATCACGTAGCACCTCGAGCCCTCGTCGGGAACGCTTTCTGGCAAGGCTTCTACTGGCCAACGGCGGTGGCTGACGCCACTAGAATCGTCCGCACCTGCGAAGGGTGTCAATTCTATGCGAAGCAGACCCACCTGCCCGCTCAGGCTCTGCAGACGATACCCATCACCTGGCCCTTCGCTGTGTGGGGTCTGGACCTCGTCGGCCCTCTGCAGAAGGCGCCCGGGGGCTACACGCACCTGCTGGTCGCCGTCGACAAATTCTCCAAGTGGATCGAGGTCCGACCCCTAAACAGCATCAGGTCCGAGCAGGCGGTGGCGTTCTTCACCAACATCATCCATCGCTTCGGGGTCCCAAACTCCATCATCACCGACAACGGCACCCAGTTCACCGACAGAAAATTCTTGGATTTTTGCAAGGATCACCACATCCGGGTGGACTGGGCTGCCGTAGCTCATCCCATGTCGAATGGGCAAGTAGAGCGTGCCAACGGCATGATTCTACAAGGGCTCAAGCCTCGGATTTACAACGACCTCAACAAGTTCGGCAAGCGATGGATGAAGGAACTCCCCTCGGTGGTCTGGAGCCTGAGGACAATGCCGAGCCGAGCCACGGGTTTCACGCCGTTCTTCCTGGTCTACGGGGCCGAGGCCGTCTTGCCCACTGACCTGGAATACGGCTCCCCGAGGACGAGGGCCTACGACGATCAAAGCAACCAAGCTAGCCGAGAAGACTCACTGGACCAGCTGGAAGAGGCTCGGGACAGGGCCTTACTACACTCGGCGCGGTATCAGCAGTCCCTGCGACGCAACCACGCCCGAGGGGTCCGACCCCGAGACCTCCAGGTGGGCGACCTGGTGCTTCGTCTGCGGCAAGACGCCCGAGGGAGGCACAAGCTCACGCCCCCCTGGGAAGGGCCATTCGTCATCGCCAAAGTCCTGAAGCCCGGAACGTACAAGCTGGCCAACAGTCAAGGCGAGGTCTACGGCAACGCATGGAACATCCAACAGCTACGTCGCTTCTACCCTTAAGATGTTTCCAAGTTGTTCATATACCTTGCACTCACGCAAAGTTTAGTCAACAAGGAAGGGTCGGCCTCGCCTCGGCAAAGCCCGACCCTCCCTCGGGGGCTAAAAGGGGGGAAACCCCCTCAGCGTCAAAATTTTCCTCAAAAAAATCTCTTCTACCAGAATATCTTTCATGCTTTTTGACTACTTCGAAAAGTGGGTCCTGGAAACGACGGAGTACACGTAAGCAGCCAAGGCTGACCGAGCCGAGGGACTCCTACGCCTCCGGGATACGGATACCTCACTCATCACCTTCTGCGATAAGTAACTCGCGTTCGGATAAAGTGACTCCACGGATCGAACAAGTCTTTACGTTCGGAAGCCCTTCTGCCGAAGCGATCCTTCGAGCCTTCTCGACCGAGTCGGTGACAGGGCCTGATGGACGGGTGAAAGTACGCGTAAGCGGCAAGGCCGACCGAGCCGAGGGACTCCCACGCCTCCGGGATACGGATACCTCACTCATCACCTTCCGCGAGAAGCAACTCTCGCTCGCACAAACATCCCTGTTACCGACAAAAAGTCCAGATACTCGAAACAAGAGGAAAAGAGACGCAGCCTTACAACGCAGCGAGGGTGTGTGTTCTGGCCTCGACGGCCGCACGAGGCGCACGCTACAAGACAATCTGATCCTGCAGGCTCGGGTCTTGACGTTGGAAGAGGGCAGCAACACCCTCGGCATCGACGGCACCTTCGGCGAGGCCCGACCTAGCCTCAGACGGCGACGTGGTCCGAGGTTCTCCGCTCCGAAGGACGACGTCATCACCACGCCCGGACAATCGCCGCCAGGGACTTCTCCAGGAATCCGGCCCAAGCAGGCGGCTCGGCCGGTTACCCCTTGGGCCTCGGTCAACCATCTTCTGAGGGCGCCAGCCCGGTTCGAAGCCTCGGCTGATTAGCTCCGACGTCGATCCGGCCAACGGACAACCCGGCTAGGCTCCGGCCAACCAGGTTTCATTTTCGAGCTGACTCCACCTCTGTTCATGCTGATATCGCTACCCCTGGCCTCAGCTCGACGAAGAGCGACCAAGGGGTCTCTTTAACTAAGCTAGAGGAACCTCGGACAGCAAGGCCGACCGAGCCGAGGGACTCCTACGCCTCCGGGATACGGATACCTCACTCGTCACCTTGACACGGGGTGACTCATGCTTGTTGAAGCGGTTCAGATAGTCAACAGACGAGTCTTAGTGCTCAAAAATGAGGAAAAAACACGGCTCCGTGCCGTAATTACATACATGTTCAGGCCCCGAAAGCCGAAATGAACAAAAAACCCTGGCATTCGAAGTGCCATTACAAACGGAACTCCGGTTCCCCCCCGCAGGTACGAACAACCCCACTCGATAGGGGCGGGCCTGCGGGGCTGCAGAAGACTGACGGGCGGCTCGCCGCCGCCCGCTCTGACTACGACTGCAACGGCCCCCACTCCGGATGGCCGAACTGCTGCAGCACAGGCCTCAGGGTAGGCACTGTTGCAGTCTTGCCCTCGCCCATGCCGACGCTCGAGGGGCGAGGACAAGTACAAAGAGCTGAAGGCCCGAAGCGCGGATGGTGGCGGTGATCCCGTCGGCGACGGGGACTTCTCGAGCCGCCTCCGCCTCGGCACCGACGGCAGGAGCCATCAGCCCTCCGGCAGATCCCCACTCAAGTCCTCCCAGATGAGTGGGGCACCGGCCTCCGCGTGAAGGCGCCGTCCCGGTGCAAAGGCAGGACCACCCCAGAACACGAACGCCGCCCTAGCAGCGCGCGACATCTAGGGTGGTCCTCCCGTGTACATGGCGCGGCAGCCGCCCCCCTACAGAAGGGGCCGCCGGGAGCCAAGCCGACGAACCCGACACGCTGGAGGTGACGACGCCTGCCGTCGATCCGCCCCGCGTTGTCGAAGTCCGGGCCGCCCGCAGGGCCAGTGAGCGCCTTCTCCCTCGAATGCTGCGGGAGAGGATGACCCACGAACCCGTGCGGGAGGTAGAGCGCCGGCTCAGCCCGGCACCCACCCCAGCGAGGATGATGAACATCCTTGAAGCTGAGGGTGGGACCAAGATCGCAGCCCGGTTTGCTCCTCCCCACCCAGGAGCTGGTGGTCACCGTCTCGGGTGACCACCAGTGGAGGGGAGCAACCGGGCTGCATGATGAAAATCCTTGAAGCCGAACGATGGCTGAAAGGTACCAACTCCCACGGAGTTGCGTTCCTCCAACGATGAGGCGAAAAGACGGTGGTTTCCCCCCCCCATCCGGGGGCTTGGAAGGTGGAAAGACACGGTGCATAAGGGAGGAAGAAGACATGGTCGCCTTATGAAAGGGGTCGCCCTCCTCTTAAAAGCGACTCTCCCTGCTTGCGCCCCCAACCGTCACGGGCTGAGTCTTCTCCAACAACGCTCCAAAGCCCTCCCCTGCGGCACGGGGCTGGGTCCCGCATGTCATGCAGACCGGCTCCAAGCAGAAGAAGCCAAACCGCCGCACGTGGTGCACGCAACCGCCCAGCGGTTACGAGTGACCCTCCACTTTTGCCCAGACCAACGGGCGAAAGGGGCGGGCAGCCATGCAAGCGGCATGCAATTGCGCCAAGTGGGCGCGCCTCTCCGACTCCCGACACGCCAGCGCGGAGGCCCAGGCCCACGCGTCGCGCGACCGGCGCGCCGGATGCTGCATGCAAGCGACTGTACCGCCTGTGCCACCACCGCACCTCCTCGATTGCGGAACCGATACTGCGACTCGAGGCGACCCAGCGCGCGACCCAGCAGCGCCAGCCTGACGCAGCGGTCAACGCGGTCAAAAGTGGGCCGGCAGTGATGACGGTGGCAGGCACGCGGGAGCAGCGGTCACGCCGTCAGCCAAGCTCACGTCCCATCCGGAGGCAGCGAGAGAACCCCCTCTCACGGCGTGAAGACAACGCGCCCGTGACCCGTTCCTCGAGCGACTCGCGCACGCGCAACGGCAGCCCCGCCAACTACTCGCCCCGTCGCATTAACTCCGCGGCTGGACAGGCGGCGCTTCTGGCAGGAGCAGCGGGCGACGCTTCGCCTTCGCCAAAACAACCGCACCAAAAAAGGTACGCCGCGTCGTTCGGTTTCGTATCCTTTTCCTTTTTTTTCCTCTTTCTCTATCTCTTGCAACAGGGACCGGGAAAGGGGGATACCCCGAAAGGGATCCTTCCCCGTGAAGGAACTAGGCTCCGAGCCTCCTTACTGATCAGGGGTTCGAAGGCTGGCCCCCCGAAGGGTTCAACAGCCGCCTCAGATCGCGTGGGCCCTACACCCACTACTGGTCAGAGGTTCGAAGGCCGGCCCCCCAAAGGGTTCCACGGCCGCCTCAGGCTACTCGGGCTCCGCGCCCATTACTGATCAGGGGTTCGAAGGCTGGCCCCCCGAAGGGTTCACAGTCTCCTCAGACACCGAGCGAGGGATGACCAGGGGTACGTTCGATACATAACCGAGGCTCGGGCTGCGCTCCCGAGGTACCCTAGGACATTTCCGAGACCAGCGGGAGTGATCCTGTAACGGAATCCCATCGGAGGGAGGCATCGAGCCCTCGGACCCCGGCGCCAGGGGACCGGGTCCGGCAGATCACCCGCAGGTACTTTTGGGCGTGCCTCTGGGCCCCTAGCCGACCCCCAACAAACGGGGCACGGACGTCCACTCGGATTACCCGCTTGCAGCTCACCGGAGACACCATGTTCGGTGCCCATCGAGGGTAACATGGCGCTCTCCCCCCCTCCTCCTTGCGGAAAGGCGACGTAGGGGCGTATGTAAAAAAGCCGAGTCTGTCCCTGATCGCCCTCTCGCCCTGTGCAGAGGCTCGGGGGCTGCTCTCGCAAACCCGGCTCCAGCCAAACCGTTGACAGCGTCAACATACCAGCCCGAGAACTTGGGCCCCGACCGTGCACCCAGGCTACGACCAGTTCGCATGAGGGAACCACCAGACCAGCCGAAGCATTACGCAAGGCATTAAGACCTCGAAGGAGTGAACCACTCCTCCGAGGCCTCGGGGGCTACACCCGGCGGGTGCGCTCGCGCGCACCCACCGGAACAAAATGCAACCGAGAAAGGCTGGTCCCCTTGCAAAAAAGTGCGATGAAAGCCTCCAAGCGAGTGCTAACACTCCCTTCGAGGCTCGAGGGCTACTGTCGGGGACCATAATTAGGGGTACCCTCAAGACGCCTAATTCTCAGCTGGTAACCCCCATCAGCATAAAGCTGCAGAGGCCTGATGGGTGCGATTAAGTCAGGGATCGGTCCATACGAGCGACCCGATCACGCCTCGCCCGAGCCTAGCCTCGGGCAAGGGCAGCCGACCCCGAGATGTTTCCGTCTCGCCCGAGGCCCCCTTTTAACGGCAGACGCATCTCCGGCTCGCCCGAGGCCTTGCCTTCGCTAAGAAGCAACCCTGACTAAATCGCCGCGCCGACCAACCAAGTCGCAGGGGCATTTAACGCAAAGGTAGCCTGACACCTTTATCCTGACGCGCGCCCCCGGCAGAGCCGAAGTGACCGCCGTCACTTCGCCGCTCCACTGACCGGTCTGACAGAAGGACAGCGCCGCCTGCGCCATCCCGACTGCAGCGCCACTTGACAGAGTGAGACTGACAGGCAGTCAGGCCTTGCCGAAGGCGCCATAGGAAGCTCCGCCCGACCCAGGGCTCGGACTCGGGCTAAGGCCCCGGAAGACGGCGAACTCCGCTCCGCCCGACCCAGGGCTCGGACTCGGGCTAAGGCCCCGGAAGACGGCGAACTCTGCTCCGCCCGACCCAGGGCTCGGACTCGGGCTAAGGCCCCGGAAGACGGCGAACTCCGCTCCGCCCGACCCAGGGCTCGGACTCGGGCTAAGGCCCCGGAAGACGGCGAACTCCGCTCCGCCCGACCCCAGGGCTCAGACTCGGGCTAAGGCCCCGGAAGACAGCGAACTCCGCTCCGGCTGACCTAGGGCTCAGACTCGGGCTAGGCCCTAGAAGACGACGAACTCCGCTTCGCCCGACCCCAGGGGTCGGACTCCGCCCTGGCCTCTGCCGAACGACCTCCGCCTCGCCCGACCTAGGAGCTCGGGCTCGGCCTCGGCCATGCAGGACAGACTCGACCTCGGCTTCGGAGGAGCCTCCACGTCGCCCGACCTAGGACACAAGTCCGCCACGTCAACAGGAAGCGCCATCATCACCCTACCCCGAGCCGACTCGGGCCACAGGGAACAAGACCGGCGTCCCATCTGGCTAGCTCCGCTAGATAGGCAATGATGGCGCCCCGCTAGACCCATGACGACGGCGGCTCTCAGCTCCCTTATGGAAGCAGGGGGACGTCAGCAAGGGCCCAACCGCTCCGACAGCTGTCCCTCCGCCAGGCTCCGTTTCTCCTCCGACAGCCACGACACCACACCAGCTGGGTGCCAAGATCTCTCCGGCTGCCACATTGGCATGTGCCTAGGGCGCTAGCTCACCCCCGCTAGACACGTAGCACCTTGCTACACCCCCATTGTACACCTGGATCCTCTCCTTACGCCTATAAAAGGAAGGACCAGGGCCTTCTTAGAGAAGGTTGGCCGCGCGGGGATGAGGACGGGGCAGGCGCTCTCTTGGGGCCGCTCGCTTCCCTCACCCGCGTGGATGCTTGTAACCCCCTACTGCAAGCGCACCCGACCTGGGCGCGGGTTGAACACGAAGGCCGCGGGATTCCCACCTCTCTCACGACTCGTCTCCGGCCACCTCGCTTCTCCCCCCTTCGCGCTCGCCCACGCGCTCGACCCATCTGGGCTGGGGCACGCGGCACACTCACTCGTCGGCTTAGGGACCCCCCGGTCTCGAAACGCTGACAAATAGCGAGAGCCTTATCCAGTAGCCTCTGAAATGATGGAAAGGTGTGTGCAACCAATGCATACTGCAAGGGTCCATTAAGTCCTTCAATAAAGTGCTCCTGCTTTCTTTCATCCTCAGCAACTTCCTCTGGAGCATATCTCGACAGCTGAATAAATTTGTCTCTGTACTCGCTGACTGACATGTTACCTTGCTTCAATGGCAGAAACTCCTTCTTCTTGATCTTTATCATACCAGCTGGAATATGGTAGTTCCTGAATTGTGTACTGAACTCTGCCCAAGTAATAGTATCAGCAGCATCGTGGGCAGCAGTATAAGAATCCCACCAGTCAGCAGCAGGACCTGTCAGACGACCTGAGGCATAAAGAACTTTCTCCTGGTCCGTGCACTGTGCAATATTCAGCATCTTCTCAACGGACTTTAGCCAATCATCCGCGTCCAGTGGATCAGGTGAGCTTGCAAATGTAGGTGGCTTATGACTCATGAACTCTCTATGCTTGTCTCGGGGTGGAACTGGTGGTGGTGGAGGAGGCAGTGGTACTTGTTGCTGCTGTTGCTGCTGTTGTTGCTGTTGCATTTGTTGTTGCAGCTGCTGTTGTTGTGCCCTCCTTTCCTGGCGTATCTCCTCTCGCTCTTGGCGCAACTCCTATCGTATATCTTCTCTTTCCTGACGCATCTCCTGGCGTTCTTGCTGCATCTGGGCACGCATATCAGCCATAGTGTCCGCCATTTGCTGCATCACCGCCATCTGAGCAGCAATCAGTGGGTCAACTCCGCCTGGTGGAGGATTCATCTCTGCAGGCTGTGGCTGAGGTTGTCTATATATCCTTCGAGTGTGTCGGTTAGGAGGCAAATCAATTCCACCACCCCTCCTGGTATTGACCATCTGAGTTAGATACATATGGTAAGAAAGAGCAGTAGACAAGGCAGTAATTACAAATCATGTTACTTTGGGGGATTTATTAGCTAAGCAGTTTAATGTTTTACCTACCATAGCTAATTTATTACCTTATGCTGCCACATGCTAAGATGTCCATATATAATATCTCAATCAATCAAAGAAGCAAATCAGGCATTGATCATCAGAACAATCAACCAATATTTTTGATAGAGAAAATAATTTTAATTTTGTCTTAGGCTCCCTATCTCTTAAAAATGTCATAGGGGTAGGAATTCCAAGGTGTGAAATCCATCTTGACTAAGAGTAGAAAAGGTAAGAATGATCAGAGTAGAACAGTAGAAGGTGAGACAGGATCAAGATAAGTGTAGAAAGAATCAGAGTAAGATTAGTATAGAATGAATTAGAATAAGATAAGTAGGTAAGGGTTTTGTCCATTTCTATCTAGGTTTCGTCCTACAGTCAACATTCCTCTGATACCACTTCTGTAACACCCGGTTTTAAGGAACAAAGCCGGCTGCATCTCATACATGCGCCAAGAAGACAACATATATAATAACAGAGTGTATAGAGATAAATGTCATAAAACATCAGAGTAATTATCACATAGCGGAAGACTTATTACAAAATAAAGGAATAAATGTAAAACGAACTAAGGATCGTCGGCGCCAATGTCGACTGAGAAACGCCACCTAGATCAAGTCGAATGCCTCAGTGTTAGGCGCCTCCTCTTCGACCACCTGTTCTTCTCCTGTGGGGGGGTGTGAGACAGCAAGAGTGAGCTCACATACGTTCATAGCTCAACAAGTCGTGGGGAATAATGTGGCATGAACTCACCAAAGGTGGGAGTTCATGTAGTGTAAGGCTGATCAATGAAATAAAGGCTGAGGCTGAGCATTGCTTTTATAAGTTGGTCAAAATTTTATTAGCAATTACTAAGTGTAAGTAAATACCAAACCTTAATAATAATAAAGAAAAGTGATAGTAAAATAATCCCAAATACGATGCAAATGTCAAATTGAATTTAAGTTCCATAATTAATCATGTGAGGGTCCGAGCCGCTCTTGACCGTGAGCACGGCTAGTATACTAGTTTTACACTCTGCAGAGGTTGCGCATCTTTACCCACAAGTCATGTTACCCATCTGCCAAGAGACGGCCAATCCCATACACCTCTACCGAGGAGGCGAGGCAGGGCAACACTACGAGGCCTTTACAAAGTTCCACTAGCTTCAGAAATCCCGCTACAGTTTATAGGAAGCTCCAGTGCAGGGTTCTTGCCTGACCGCCATCGCAGCAAAATCAACCAAGGACCTCCCTACACTGACCACTCCCCTACTGCCCTTGCCCCTTTCGGGTAAGGAAGACCTCCACTAGCTTTCCTAGTTAATCAGCCAAGGGCGTCCCATTAAACCCTTGTGGTAGCACTGTTTTCCCGGGTGGTCGCTCCATGTTCCCATTAATTTAATGATCTTAACATGAACAGTACTAATAACAAGATAATAAAAGAGTAATCATGAATGTTGTATCTCCATACCCAATCCACATAAAGCAATAGCAGGTACTACCCAAAAATATTTTAGGGGTGAACAAGGTATAAAGATAACCAAAACTAGGGTAACTTAAAGGATCCCATCAAAATTACCCTATGCAGATCATTCAAATTAATAAGAACATGGCTAGGAAAAGTAAGTGATCAAGGGAACAACTTGCCTTCAATGAGCTCCTGCTCAGCTACCTCTACTTGTTGAACCTCGGGATCCACAGTGGCTGGCTCATCTATTCGCACCAACACAATACATACATAGTATAGCCAAAATCAACATCACACCAAACATGTAAATAAAATATACAGTAAAAATCTACACATTAAAATGAGATCATAGGAACTGGAATCATTAAATTTGGAGTTACAGAATTCAAGTTATGGATTTCCTAAGATTTAATGTGCTTGAAATAGGATTAAATGATAAATTAATTTTCTAACTGAGTTCATGTCAAAACAGTGATACTAAATGATAGAGAATTTTATTACAAAATTTTAGAAATTGGAATGGTTCAATTTGGAGCTAAAATGAATTTTCTATGCATTTTACAAGTTTCTAGATTTGTTTTTGTATTAAAAATGAATTTCTATAATTACTTCCCTGTTTTTAAACCTCTCTGGACTAGGCGTCAATTATCAGAAAGTCCAGGGGCCTCGGTGCTAAGAAAACAGAGATACATGGCACAGGAGTATGGACCGCGGGTTGTTTTTAAATAAACAGAGGTGCTCTTTAGCAATATGGGCACGATGAAAGGGTATCGGTGAATCTGAGCCGTTGGATCTTTTCTGGATGACCCAGATTAGACCTTTAGGTTTAACAACTGGTATTCTATGCGGACCATAGGATTTAAGATCTGCGGTCGACGATCGAGCGCAACACGAGCCTTCCCTGCACCGTTTGATCATGAATCTACGAACCGTAGCCGTCGTCATCCCTTTCCCCCGCGATCGAGCAGAGCTGGCACACAGCCACGCTCACGGCGGAGCCCCCACCGGCGCACTACCGAAATCTCCCACCCCGGTGACCGAGATCGATGCAATAAACATGCGCCAAACGAAATTGAGGGCTAGACGAAGCACGGAGGGGATATCTCACCAAGGATTCGGCCGCGAAGGTGCCCAGTCCACGGCGCGGTGCGGATCCGCGGCGGCGCCCGCGCCCCGGCGAGAAATTGGAGGCGGAAAGGCCCTCGCCCTTGCCCAATAACGTCGCAGATAGCTTCACCGCGGCACAGCGCAGACCCACGACCCGACCAAAAGTTCCAGGCGGCGGTGGATGGATAGAAGGCACAACGGCGCCGATTCTCTCTCAACTCTCCGCACGGTGCTACAACGATATGGTTCACGGGGAGGAGATAGGGTCCTGATTAGCGGGGGTGGGATGAGGGGGAGAGCAATTGCGGCGCTGACACTTTTATCCCTAGAATCGGTCGAACTCGCCCCCCCAGCTTGCCGTTATCGCCCCGCGAGCTCCGCCGAGGACTCCGTGAATCCGTTGAGGGTGAATCTAGCGAGTGGGGGCCACCTGTCTGTTACGCGGCGCATACAACACCCACACGCTCGCGAGGACGTCTGGCCACGCGGGCCCGCTGTCAGCGACGGGAAACGGTCACACGGGTGCTACTGCCGCTGCACACATGGGCCCACCTGTCGGCGCGTTATCACCCCTGGCAGCGCGCGTATGGGTAGATGGGCCGCGCAATTGATTTTGCATACTGGGCCGAATTAGGTACAACCGGCCCAGGTGAGTTCTCTTCTCCTTTTTTTCTTTTTATTTTCTATTCCTTTTCCTTTTTCTCTATTTTCAAATCCAAATTTGAATTCAAATTTAAGTTCATCACTACAACTTATGTTTGTGGATTTAGGGGTATTAATTCTGGATATATTTATTTATATATATTATTTATATTTTTCATATCGTTTTTCCTTCTCCTTTCCAAAACGCTAAATTTTAATTTAGGGCTCAATTCAACCTTTAGAATTATTATTTTATTATTATTGTTTTATTTAATGCACAACCAATATAACTCCAACGAGATGCAATTTCTTTTATTTTAGTGTCTTTGGTTTGATTTAATCACTCTTTATTTTATATATGCTCTTTTCATGGTGCAAATAAGGCACATAAAATAAGGAAATCACCATGTATTTCTTGCACACAATTTTGAGTATTAGAGATTGAGAGCTTAAATTTATGAAACTTTCGTAGAATGTGAGATTTTTGTTCCAAGGTGTAACCTCATATTTGTGAGTTTGACAGCCACATGTATCAATCGATACAGAAGCTGGAATATTAATAATATTTCCTTTTTAAAAAAATGATCTAATATCAACCTACTTTCTCGATCATGTAACAATTATAGCGCAAGTATGCACTAACAACTAACTATTTAAACACTAATGCAAAGACGAGTTGTTTGAGAAATTTCGTATAAACACTATTGCAAAAAAATCCATTTGCCTCGGTTCCTTCCTAACATCTCTGTAAAGGTACATGCAAAGTTTTATCCCAATCAGGTTTAAAGCGGAGGATTTGACTAGTTTTATCCCGTTGTCAACTTGCCCCTAGCTAATTAAAACCGAACCACTTGATCCCCCGAGGACATTATGGTCCAACTCAATATCTAAGCTTCGCCTCAACCCGAACTCCTCGATGCCGCCATGTGCCACCTCTAGTTACCGCAGGAACTTCGCCTATATGTTGAGGCCTAAACTCGGACATTTATCTGGTAGTTTTAAGGCCCAAACCACCAAATCACTCCTGAGTAGTGTATCCAATACACTCCCTCTTTGACCTCGATGGGTGTCAGCGCGGGTGGTCGACCATCCGATCACCAAGTTCTCCAACGCCTCCACTTGTTCAACCGTCGTTTTGACTTGGTCAACAGAGTATACACTTTTATATCATCATAAACTCGTCGATGTTCCTAGGTGTTAGATAGTCCTGCTACTTCATCCAATTTCTTCAGTTGAAGCCCGTCGTTAGTCATTCATCGCTTCTAGTCTGTTGGCATGAACCCACATGACCTTCATTATCTTCACCATCGACCATTCCTCGGTGCTCGGCACCACAAGCCAAGAGACGTGTTACACACATCATCATCATAACTTAGGTTAAGGTTAATCCACAAACTCAATTAAAGCCGGCCATCTCCTTAATAATCACTCATCACACTTGAACAATGTATACACATACCAACCACATGTTTGTAGTCCCCCTTATGAGTGCATTGTCAATAACAAACACAAGGCGATGAAACAAAAGCTAAAAAGAATAATTGAGAACTCGCACAAATGACCCAAATCCTCTGGTAGTCTGGTCTCCTACGGTCAGAGCATGATACAGGTACGTGCGGCGGCGCGCAGTACATAACAGTAACACTCGCTTCGTTTTTGGGTCGGCGGACTCGCACACGACCGGGGACCAGGCCGGTGTGCAGTGCTCGGCTGTCAGGGCGGTGGAAACGCTGTGCCTGTTAGGTTTAGGCCGAGCGCGGGAGAGACGAGACCAGACGAGCTAGCCTAGCAGTAGCAGCACGTACGAAGGAGTAGACGACGGGCGGCGTCGCTGTCACGCGCTCGGGGACCAACCGAAGCGAATGCCGTCGGAGGGGGCGGTGGTGCCCGGGCTGCACGGCAAGGTGTCTGCCTGCCTGCCTGCCTGCCCCTGCGCGCGGTCAGGCACGCACCTACTGGTGCCGCGCGGCGCCCCCGCCTGCGGCTGCAGCACCCGCTCCGCTGCCGCTGCCGCTGGGTCGATGGATCGCTCGTATCGGCGACCGAGACGCCTCCGCCTGTCCCTCTCCGTCCAATCTTTTCCCGATCGTCAATCCCCCCCGCGCGCGAGGCCCAGGGTTAGGTGAGTGACAGACAGCATTATCCGGCGGTGGTTCGGGGCCGGGAGGCACGCGGGCACGCCTGATTAAGGCGCCCTCGCGGAATCTTTCGGGCCCAAGATTTGCAGCCAAAAGTTGTTGCGCCCCCTGCCGCATTAACGCTCCGGTTGGGGTCGGGGCTGACACCGTCTCCAACCATCGCCGTGTGTTGCCTTGGTATTTGCCAACGAGAGAAGAGCTTGCAATCAGGATCAAAGCTCAAAACTGAACCGCGACATCTCTATGACTGTGTGGTGCCAAAGTATACTCCGACGACTGAAACGGACCAAGAAAAGGGAAATGCATGGCTCCCCGATAGAGGCAGACCGTCAAAACACTCTGATTCGCCAGGCCTTCGGTGTGCTTCAGTTCCCAGCCCCGAACAGCTTTAGGAAAAAAGCTGCTTTCTTGGTCCTTTCAGGAAGATAATAGAGGGCCTTTTCCGTGTATACAAGGAAAGGTGAAAACGAACACAGAATATTTGCAATCCATAGCTAGTCTCTCTTCATATATATCTGATAAATATAATGTACCTTATTACACCAGCCGATACGCCAAGAACGTAGCTGTATATAAAGAAGAAATAAGACCTGTATGGAGTAAAACAGTGTCAATTCTTTCAAACTTGACAATCCCTTTTCCCAACTTCAGACTGATGTTAGTTAGGTACAATTCGTCATGCATCATATACCCGGTTTTTTATTATCCTCTCGGTGTCGGCAGCTGCCAGATGCCTAATGCCATGTTCCCTCAACCAATTCTTATCTTTAGACGCCCCCTCTCTGAGCTGCTGCTCGTCAATCTTCAGTAACCTCAATCCCTCGGACAGTCGAGGGAAGAAGCCTTCAGGTCTCAGACACCACGCTGAAAAAATAGCGAACAAAACGCTGAGGTCGCCCTGTAGCCTCTCCACTCCATCGCTGCTAACCTTTGTGCCGCTTGTGAAAATGCCGGCGAAAAGCAGCTGGTCTACCCCGCTTGCCACACCTCTCCATACGGTCACAAAATCAACGGTGTTTAGGCCACCTTGCAGCTTGGATAGTTGCCCTTGCATGTAGTCTAAAGATTCTATGAAGGTTCTGGATACAGCAGGTCCATCTGATTTCTCCAGCCACTGCCTCTTGTTTTTTAGATAATCACGAGAACGAGCATCAAATCCACGCAAAATGACAGTGGAAATCTTATCAGTCCATTCCACTCTGAACTCTTTCAGATGGTTTATCTCTTGCTGAAAGATACACCCACTCTCACCATTTACAGTCAAATTTTCCATCTCAAGGAAAAAAACATCCTCACACCATTCTGCCAACGTGGATTCCAAATATCGAGCTGCATTCATAGATTGTGATACCTTGAGCACAGCATTATCATCAGCCAGAGCAGTCAGCCCCTCTGCTTCTTGACACCTCCGAAGCATGTAACCAAGGAATTCTGATATGATGTGTGCAGCAGACATACTAATGAATTCTGCCCTAAGTGTGATGCTAGGGATGGGACGGGCACGATCAGTTAGCAAAGACAAGGTATGATGAACGGCACTGGTGATTACTGGAGCCTTGTAATCATCTGAGTATTCAAGCATAGTTCCTCGAATTCCAGTACTCCAATTTTTCTCTAAATCCATTGCTGATCGCAGCTTATTAAGACTCTCTTGTCTCTCAATCTCCGCCCATACTTGAAGCCAATCTGGGCGATCACAGAAGACACAGAGAACTGAGATCCTCTGCCAACTGTCATCATCCTTTACCGTAAGTAGTAGTCCAGTACTCAAGATTAAATCTTGAATCCGCTTGTCAAAAGATATCATCAGATCAACAAGGCTGAGCCACGAGATTCTAGCCTCATAGGCCGTGCTGCCTGAGTCACTTGAGCTACTACTTTCCTGAAGAACTTCAATCTGCTTAGGAAATATCTCTTTCGCCAAGTATATAGACAATGCAATGACCATTCCTGAAATCCATTCCTCCCTACAACTATACCCAATAAGGTTGGCCTTATCCACAAGGGGCTGTAGAATCTCATCCATAGAATCAACAAAATCTCTAATAATCTTATAGGCAAGAGCAAAAACAAATTCAGGCTTTTCAGCCCATTTTGAGAAATGGCGTTGTGCAGCTGTAGATATTGGATTTACTAGCTCTTCAATTACCCATAATGGTTGACGTAGTTGATTACCCACACAATGCCCTTTCAGTTGTCTAGCTTTTCTACGTTTCTGTAATTCCTGCAAATTGCATAGTGCAAGAAAGCTCTCGGAATACTTGCTTTTCAGGTCACCCCGCATCACAAACAATGGGTTCACAATCTCTGCGTGTTTCCCCGAATTAATACTTGAAAATTTTGAGCCGGCAAGTGAAGGAGGCCAGCCAAGGGAAGAAAGAAGTGATCGATGATCAACAATGGCTTGTGGTCTTAGTATAGCTAAAGATCGGTCTACTCTGTGATCCACAGAAGATAGAAGGCGAGTCCATTGTGGTCTAGTCACAGCTACAGAAGCTAAAAGATCTTCTATGCTTTTCAAATATCCAATAGCAACATGATGTGTTTCCTGGAAAAGAAAAAAGAATGCCAAATTAGCAGCTGTCAAGTTGACTCTTCCAAGAATCTCAATATGACAAGATCCATACCTCCAAATTGTCTACACGAGATTTAAGTTTTCCAGTAACAGAAGAAGAAACTGCATCTTCTATATCACCCACCAAACTGTCAAGTTTGAGAGCCATTTCTGTATAGGACAACCTACCGGTAAGAACACACCAATTGTAAAGTTAAAAATAACGTACTGCAGAAACTTCACTCAAAAACAAGCCAAAAGAATGGGATGTAAATGTAAATAATGAAATTGTGGTAAGTGATAAACATCTAATACCAAGTGAAATAGTTAGAATTTCTAGGAGTTTGGTTAAATTAGTTTTGATTATTACATTCATTAAAAGTTAACAATTACCCTTCCCTGTAAATTTCATGCCACTGTATAGTTGAATTAGTACGCTACAATATCTTAGATCAATCTCCATTTTCATCCAATGATGTAACCTATAATGTAAATTTTCTTTCAGGTCTCCAACAAAAGTAGAGCACTTGATTTGAGCTAGCACAAAATAATGAATATGAGAAGAAGAGACCATCAGCAACTTCGGATTGTTTGTTTATAATTAACATGATGTAAATAAGATGACAAAACATACCCAAACAACTGACAAATCTTATATTTATTGCATGGAACACAATGACATAAGATTTATTGCAACACCGTTGTCAACAAACTCCACCTGTGTTGTTTCAATATAGCCGCTACAAGGCGCAGATAAAGGATGAGTAATGTGATAGGCTTAGCAAGCCAACATTTTTACCTAGCTAGTATTACAGAGATGGTATCCAATTTGTTTATTGTTTGATTATTTCAATATCAGTTATCAAAACACGACATATTTTCAGCAAATAGATAATACTGATAAACTCTGGACATGACTAATGAGGTATGAACTGAGTCTGCCACAACAATTTTAGAATACTTTTTTCTTTTTTAGTCCCACATAGATACAAGTACGTACTCTACTAGGATGATGCACAAGAAATGGTCAGGATAGCTCAGTTGGTAGAGCAGAGGACTGAAAATCCTCGTGTCACCAGTTCAAATCTGGTTCCTGGCACAGAAAAAAGGATCTACCGAATAGGTATTGATACAAATTACTCGAGATGGATTGGGATACATATTCTATAATAATATAGAAGGAGTATTATTTTTTCATCTAAATCTAAATCTAAGTAGATAAATCTCTAAATAGAGACACTTCTTTTTCTTTAGGGTCAAAATCTCGGGTTATTTTCTTTTCATAGAGTTGTATCTCTCTGACCAATTACAAGGATAGAGGTGGGGATACCACAATCGGGTAGATACAGGCACTACAAGTCTGCAATATCATTGGACTGGCAAGTGGCAAGTATGTTGTGCAATGTGCATTATCTCAGCACGCAAGTGGACTAGACCGCACATCTGAGAATGGTTAAAACAATATACTAAAGTCTAGATAACAGAAAAATGAGTCATGTCATAACCTTTTATTTCCTAGCACTGGTTTGGTTGTCATATTCATATCTATCTTACAAAAATGCCTGCCTTGACAGAAAGTTCACTAAGGTAGATATATGGCTGTCTAGTTTTAATGCATGAAAACTTTTAATGAATTAAAATTGGACCGTTATGGTTAAGGTTTTTGTCTGCGCCTTCCATAGCCACATCTAAGCTAGTTTAGGTTATTCCTAACCCCAACTATTCAACTTTGCCCTCTTCACTTTGTGAAATGAGTCAATGACAGTACGGCGCTCATCTTGATATGTTTTTTCGATATACTACTAACTCTTTTAAAGTTTTTCGATTTAAAATGTCAACTGGCAAACATGCTCGTGTGTTGCAACAAGGCGGAGACGCGGTCATCTGAATCTACCCATTCCAGTTATAGTGACATAGCTATATCTTTGTTGGATTTAATTGGGCTTGGTCCAATCTCATTTCAATCAAATCAGCTGAATTCCAAGACCCATAGTAGTGCTAGATACAATAAAGGATTAATTCCATGCAAAATTTGGACTGCGGATGAAGTCACCTTAAATAGGTGGCTCTTGTCTACATCTGTTGTGACTTGTGAGGTTAACAAAGGCAGGAGGCGAGCCACATGCCCGAGCCCAGATCGCGACGTGCACATGCTCGGGCAGCCAGGATGATACAGTCTACTGCTTGGCCTCAGAAGGGCGGTAGTGAGGGACAGACAAACAGGGGGAGTGACGGACAAAAAGAGGTAGGAGAGGGAGTGAGGGACAAACAGGCAGATGAGATAGTGATGGACCAAGAGGGGTTAGAGTGAGGGACAGACAGTCCAAAAAATGGGAGACAGAAATTTTTGTACTTTAATATTAAGTATAAATATAAATTTACACTGCCCAACTACCACGAACATTACTATACCATAATACTCAATGCCAATGTCCCAAACAAAGCAAAAAAAAATAACTAGATACAAAATAAGGGTAGGGTTGAATATGTGAGAGGTTGTAATAACAGAATAAATATTCTTATTCTATATTATTAATGTGGAGGACTCATCAATTCAATATTGTTGCTATTACTGAAAACTCATAAGATAGATGAAGCGATGTCAAGCATCTGACGTTCTATGTGACAAGAGGGTACCACATAAACTAAAAGGCAAGTTTTATATAACAGCAATTAGACATGCTATGTTGTATGGTGCAAAATGTTGGTCTACAAAAATATGACATGTTCAACAGATGTGTTTGATTTGCGGCCATGTAAGAAGAGGTCGAGTCTGGAACGATGATATACGTGATAGGCTAGGGGTAGCACCAATTGAAGAAAAGTTCGTCCAACACCGGTTGTGATGGTTTGAACATGTCCAACGGAGACCTCAAATGTGCAGTGGGATCCTAAGACATGATAGTAATGGGAAGAGATGCAGGAGAAGGCCAAAGTTGACATGTGAAGTGACAGTAAAATGGAGACCTGAAATAAGAACGAATATACCCAAAGATTTAGCCTTGCATAGAAGTGCATGAAAAACATTTATCCATGTGTGATATGTCTGAACCTTGACTTGTGGCTTTTGTAGGCTTTTAATTCTAGTCTATCCTAATTTGTTTGGGACTAAAAGGCTTTGTTGTTGCATTGAAAACTCACCAACATCAACTACTGCAGTTGTGTACAGAAGAACTAGCTAAGGACTAGTAGCTAGCTGCAACTTGTGAATCATGAAATCTTGTTGCTCAGTGGACACCATTATGCAATGTTCCCCATCACTTCCAATTACTTAAAAGAACAAAGGAAACACAAACGTCCATGTGATCAAAATGAAGCCCCTATTTGAGAGCAACAAGATCCCATGCCAATTAATTGAGTTAGCACCAGGACAGATATCATAACTCATCCAAGCTGTATCGGGCTAGATCTACACCAACCAAACCTAATTATTAACCAAACCAAACAACAGCTTCAATGACCCAAGCTGGCTTGCTCACACACACAAAAAGAGCATATTGAGTGCCAGAGGCTCCCATAGTGAGGCAACTTTTACCACTGCACCAGACCTGCTCCCACAAATAACCCCCATTTCACATTGCATCAGAAGTCATAGGGTGCACTGCTAAAAGTAATTTCAGCTCAACACTGGGACATCATATCAGGATAGACCTAGTGTCAAAGGCTCAGGATATGAGGAAGAGATAAACCAAGACAAGCCTTGCTCAACAAATACGAATAGGCTGCTCCGAACCTGTGACCTAGTGACTAAGTGAGATAATTATTCTATAGTTGAGCATTAACCAAACAGACATTGAATGGAATACACTAGGGTTTTATGCACCAAAGTTCATAGCACGAACTCTTATGCCTAAAATCAATACAAACTTGCAAAATTGGCAGTGCTGAGATAGCCATTCAAAATCTCAAGCATAGAAGGAATCTGGTTGGCAGAGAAATCTGTACTCACCTGCATACTCTCTGACCATCTCTACTCTCGCCACCTCGGAGGCCAGAGCAGGGAGTTGCTCGAACTGCATCTGCTCCGTTCTCACCTCCACGTCTTCTCCAGCCACTAAAAATACCGGAATCACAAAATTACTGAAGCAATATAGTTGGTAAGCTCTTAATTTGAGAACCTCGTGTGCGTTCGGAATACCTGTTGACCCGGATGCTTTGAGGGCATCAAGCCGGCCGCGGACGCCACGGAGGGCCGAACCAGCGACCTCGCAGCAAGACGAGTACGCTGCGGCAGTTTCCTGTAGGCGTACGTAAAGGTCGTAAATCGATGCCTCTAGCTCCGCACAGTGCCCGCGGATCTCGGCCTCGACATCGGAGGCCGTGGCGAGATCGGCCGCCGAGCGGAATCGGGCGTCGAGGAAACGGCGGACCCCCGGGTCCATGTCTTGGAAAAGCTGGAGCGGATGGGGTTGAGCTGCTGCTTCCATAGCAGAACGGATCACACAACGGGTTAGGGTTTGGAGGGGGGCAGCGTAGCTCAACCGGGGAAGGAGACGACCTGCAATTTTTCAGTTTGTGCGAGCTCCTAATCGTCATTTTTTAGCGCGTAGTAATGGTTAATGAGTTTGACACTTGACAGGTTGGCCGAATTTTTTTTTGTATTTCAGCCCTTTATCAGGTTTAAATTCACGTTTAGACCTAAAAAAAATTTTAAACTCAATTTTGGACCCTTAGCTCGGCGCCATAGGCTATAGCGCCAAGCTAACACATCTTGGCGCCATAGGCTATGGCGCCGAGCTATGACGTGGCCAAGGCTGTCAGCGATGACGTGGACGTCTGCGTGGCGCCTAGCTCGGCGCCACAGATCTTGGCGCCGAGCTAGGACTTAACCGCGAGTAACGTTCTTCTCTCTGTTTCTTCTCTGTTTCCGCCGCAAACTCCCCAGCCGCAAGCTCCTCGCCGTTCCCGGGCGCCGCCGCCGTGCTCGCCCTTCCCTCCGGCCGCCGCGCGCGCCCGCTCCGACGACCGCGCGCCCCCGGTCCGGCCACCGAGCGCTCGCCGTTCCCGGCCGCCGCGCGCGCACGCTCAGGCGACCGCGCTCGCCGTTCCCGGCCGCCGCGCGCCCCCGGTCCGGCCGCCGAGCGCGCCCTCTCCGGCCACCGTGCTCCGGCCACCGCGCACGCTCGCCCTGGCCACCGCGCACGCCCGCCCCGGCCGCCGCTCGCCCGCCAGAGCATCTTCCGCCCACGAGGTAATTATTTTTATTGTTGTAAATTGTTAGCTATTCACTTAGTTAGTAAATTGTTATCTATTGTTAGTGTTTATTAATTAGTTAGATATTCACTTGTTTAGCTATTTTCTTGTTTAACATATAGTTAGTGTTTAGTAAATTGTTAGTGATTATATAGTTATCATTTTGTTTAGCACATTAATATTACATGTTCAACATATTGTTTGTTATGTAGATATCGTGCACTTTTGTGTGTTGGCAACCATCGTGTTGTCGTTTATTTGCAGGTTCTATAAACATCACTTTATAGGGGAGGTGCTGCCAAATTTTTTATTGACAATAATTTTTTTTGTATGTAGGTGTTCTTCCGTCTTGACCTTCTCCACCGTTAGCTGGACTCGTACGCGATCTCAGGTATACATTGTTTTCGTACATTATTCATAGATTATGTAATTTCGTTTGATGTGGTCATTTAATATTTACTATATAGTTATTAGTTAGTATATATTTATTACTTAGTAAGTTTATAGGCTTAAGTATATAGCCATTATTGAGTTAGTAATCCATTTTTGCAATAGATGGACAGCCTAGTAACACTATACCATGGAGGAAGGGTGGAGATAGATGCTTATGGGAATGTTACTTTTGATGGTATGAAGATCGTGACCATGTTGTTCGATGAAAGACCATCTTTTGACAAGCTTTTGGCTCGAGCTTGTGAGGAGATTAGTTGCGACATAAACGACCCTAGAATATCAATTCAGGGTTTGTTGTCCCATATTACATATGGAACAGTTGTCCGACGGTTGATCTCCATTACCTCAGAAGATGATTGGGTGATATATTTAAGAATTGTGAAGACGATGGTTCCACCATGTTTGGATGTGGTTGTTCAAAAGTTACCTGTTAGTCATTGCGATGGTCCAGTCGGGTTGTCTCCACAAATGTCAAATGCATCTCGTATTGAAGCTCCTTTCGTAGAGCTTCATGAAGAAGTGGTTGTTGTGCCCGATGCTCAATCGGGTCCGCACGAGTATGGGATTTCTCGTCCTCTACCTGGCGTTTGTGGGGCTTCTAATCCGGTGGTACCCCCCAAGAGATCCCATTAACCCAGGATCCAGTTCACGATCATCCTAGTAAGTGTCTTTGACACGTTGTTCATATCCATCGTTATTTCGTTTGATTAGACTTTTTAATGTGGTTTTTCTTGCTTCGACCCGATGCAGGATCTCCACATATCGATAATGCTGCTTATCTTGATGTGCCTGTGTCATATAATATGGACAACATATGTAGGGCATCCAATAGTGTTGATGTTCAGATTGAGGATGAGGAGGAGCCATATGAGGCTGCACGGGCTTTAGATTCTGATGATGACCGTCCGGTTCAAGAAATGACCGAGCAAGAAATTGAACTCATAAGACGTTTATGTCTGGAGCGTGACCTTGCAGTACATGAATTTAGCAGTTTAAGTCATTCCACCCGTGCATATGTTGAAGGACGTGACGATGAACTGCTAGAGGCTCCGGATAACGCCGACAACATTGAGATTAAGGTAGGCTTACTTTTCAAGGACCTGCCTACACTGAGACGATGGCTTCAGGAATATTCTGTGAACCGCAAGAGGTCGTTCAAGGTGAGACATTCGTATGCACAGCGTCGTTACACTGTTGTGTGCGAGGTGTCAGAATGTAATTGGAGGGTATGTGCCCGAAGGCAGAAGGACACCGGAAAGTTTAAGATCACCAAAATTGTAGGTCCACACACTTGTGCCCAGACAGAGCTGAGCTCTAAGCATCGTCAGTTGACATCTACCCTGATTGCGAAAAGGATATTGGGGATATTGAAGGGTCAGCCAAACTTGAAGGTGAAGTCAATTATGACCATGACTTCGGAGCTGTTTGGTTACAGGATCAAATATGGGAAAGCATGGAGGGCAAAGCAGCGAGCATGGAAGATGATATACGGGGATTGGGAGGAGGGTTATGAGAAGTTACCAACATTGTTCAATGCAATGAAAGCAAAAAACCCAGGCATGCATTACGAGTACATCCCCAAACCTAATGAATGGAGGAACGACAGAGAGATATTTTTTCGTGCTTTCTGGTCTTTCTCGCAGTGCGTAGAGGCCTTCAGGCATTGTCGTCCCGTGCTCTCTATTGATGGTACTTTTCTGCTTGGGAAGTATAAGGGCACATTGTTGGTTGCCATATCATGCGACGCAGACAACGCACTAGTTCCTTTGGCATTTGCTTTGGTGGAGAGGGAGAACAGAGATAGTTGGTCTTGGTTCTTGCGGCTTGTACACATCCATGTCGTAGGCCCTGGACGCGAGGTTGGTGTCATATCTGACAGACACCAAGGAGGTTACAGCTGGGCTTCAGCAGTGTTGGCCTTCCTGTACAGGCAACTTTGCGAGGCTTGTCGTCGTTCGTCGAGGACCGCCAGCTTAGGTGGATGTGTCTACCTACTACAGCTGTGGATGTGGGCACACATACCCGTCGGGCGACCCAGAGAGTTTCCTCCTCGTGAGTGGTTCGTGGTAGCCGGACATCGGCTTAAGCCCACAGCTGCTTACCGCTGGGACCAGGTCGAGGAGCCATTCGCACGACACCAGCGTGCTTACGTGGAGTACTCAAATGAGCTCGACGCACTTACTCCTTCGATGGTGAGTTGTCTAGTTTTATCTTTTTACATGTGCTTTCTACTTTTATCGCACGACACCAGCTTGCTTACATGTGCTTTCTAAAACTTTTGCAGGTGACCTGGCAACTGTATCTTGATCCATATTTTGCCAGCATACAGTTGAGCAGCATGTGCTCAATAGACGAGAACCTCTACCTAATGAGGTGTCCCCTCATCTGTTTTTATGCTGTTGAGTACCACTTGCCACACAGAGTTGCTCGACAGTTCGGATTGCGCCAGGAGTTTCCGGTGGAGCCATTCTCGACTTCAATAGAACTTCATAAGTGAGTTACTACATGCACTTGTTATTCTAACTAATAATTGAAATATCAGTTAGTCGCTAATATATGTTTCTAACTTTTGCAGGTTCGACAGACAGAGACAGAAGAAGGTCACGGACTTCGAGACCCACCACCGTGATTACATTGATGAATGGGAACAGCAGGGGGATCTTAACTATGAGAACGACCAGGCGCACACAAACTACAACTTCCGGAGGTATTTGATTTGGTATGCTGGTGTGACTAGGTGCAAGCTGAAGGGACAGTGGACAGCTGCAGATTACGCCGAGCAAGAATCGTCAGACGACGAAGACACAACTTTCGACATAGCTGCTCGGCACGGGACCCAAATTGAGGCTGCTCCAATCCTTGATAGAGTGGTAACTATTTCTTTACTAAAATTAGAGATTTCAATTCAATGTTTTATGTCTAGTTTTGAGCATCCTAATGTTTTAACTTGTGATAGGGAAACTCTATGCTCGTATCTGTTGTTGAACTTGAGCGTATCTCACAGAGAACTTCAGATAGTACTACGCTATCGTTACTATCAGTGAGTATCAATGTTTAAAAGAAAACTTGTTTATTTGTATGTTGTAACATATGTCTGTAACTAATATTTCGATTACAGAGGGTATCACGTCGTCTTCGTCGTGCAGCGGCTCTGTGTGGATGCCGGTCTCTAGCGGGCGTTGACGTGCAGCTGCCTGTGCCTTGTATGCAGCAGGACGTTCAGCCATTTGTGCAGTTGGACCATCTACAGCAGGACTGAGATCCTCGCGATCGACGCGGGACACGTTTGAGGACGTGGCCCACGACGAGGATGACGACGAGGATGACGACGACGACGCTGGCGCTGGCGCTGGCGCCGCAGGTCAGGAGGAGATTGGACCATCTCAGTTGCAGGATGCTCCTACAACTCAGCCATCACAGGTGACACCACGTAGAAGGCGTCCACGAGACCCTTACACTCCAGGTCTCCAGGCACCGACGCTCTTGGGGCCAAGGGCAAGGGTAAGACTAGGAGGAAATGAATACTTTTGTGATGTTGGTCTTATGCTGAAAACTGTGTGATTTGGACTCATGCTGGAGACGTTGTAATATGCACTATGTTATGTGTTTTAGACTATGTGTTGTGGACATTGTATTTTGGACTTTATCGGCGTTTCGAGACCGGGGGGGGTCCCTAAGCCGACGAGTGAGTGTGTCGCGTGCCCCAGCCCAGATGGGTCGAGCGCGTGGGCGAGCGCGAAGGGGGGAAGAGCGAGGTGGCCGGAGCCGGGTCGTGAGGGAGGCGGAGATCCCGCGGCCTTCGTGTTCGTCCCGCGCCCAGGTCGGGTGCGCTTGCAGTAGGGGGTTACAAGCGTCCACGCGGGTGAGGGGAGCGAGCGGCCCCAAGAGAGCGCCTGCCCCTGCCCTCGTTCCCGCGGGGCCAACCTTCTCTAAGAAGGCCCTGGTCCTTCCTTTTATAGGCGTAAGGAGAGGATCCAGGTGTACAAATGGGGGTGTAGCAAGGTGCTACGTGTCTAGCAGGGGAGAGCTAGTGCCCTAAGTACATGCCAAGGTGGCAGCCGGAGAGATCTTGGCACCCAGCTGGTGTGGCGTCGTGGCTGTCGGAGAAGCAATGGAGCCTGACGGGGGGACAGCTGTCGGAGTGGTTGGGCCCTTGCTGACGTCCCCCTGCTTCCGTAAGGGAGCTGAGAGCCGCCGTCGTCATGGGTCCAGCGGGGCACCATCATTGCCTATCTGGCGGAGCTAGCCAGATGGGACGTCGGTCCTGTTCTCTGCGGCCCGAGTCGGCTCGGGGTAGGGTGATGATGGCGCTTCCTGTTGACGTGGCGGACTTGTGCCCTAGGTCGGGCGACGTGGAGGCTCCTCCGAAGCCGAGGTCGAGTCTGTCCTGCATGGCCGAGGCCGAGCCCGAGCTCCTGGGTCGGGCGAGGCGGAGGTCGTTCGGCAGAGGCCAGGGCGGAGTCCGAGCCCTGGGTCGGGCGAAGCGGAGTTCGTCGTCTTCCGGGGCCTTAGCCCGAGTCCGAGCCCTGGGTCGGGCGGAGCGGAGTTCGCCGTCTTCCGGGGCCTTAGCCCGAGTCCGAGCCCTGGGTCGGGCGAAGCGGAGTTCGTCGTCTTCCGGGGCCTTAGCCCGAGTCCGAGCCCTGGGTCGGGCGGAGCGGAGTTCGCCGTCTTCCGGGGCCTTAGCCCGAGTCCGAGCCCTGGGTCGGGCGGAGCGGAGTTCGCCGTCTTCCGGGGCCTTAGCCCGAGTCCGAGCCCTGGGTCGGGCGGAGCGGAGTTCGCCGTCTTCCGGGGCCTTAGCCCGAGTCCGAGCCCTGGGTCGGGCGGAGCTTCCTATGGCGCCTTTGGTAAAGCCTGGCCGCCCGTCGGTCTCATTCTTTGTGTTAAATGCCCCAGTGACTTGGTCGGTCGGCGCGGTGATTTTGTCAGGGTTGCTTCTTAACGAAGGCAAGGCCTCGGGCGAGCCGGAGATGCGTCTGCCGTAAAAAAGGGGGCCTCGGGCGAGACGGAAACACCTCAGGGTCGGCTGCCCTTGCCCGAGGCTAGGCTCGGGCGAGGCGCGATCGAGTCGCTCGTATGGACTGATCCCTGACTTAATCAAACCCATCAGGCCTCTGCAGCTTTATGCTGATGGGGGTTACCAGCTGAGAATTAGGCGTCTTGAGGGTACCCCTAATTATGGTCCCCGACAGTAGCCCCCGAGCCTCGAAGGGAGTGTTAGCACTCGCTTGGAGGCTTTTGTCGCACTTTTTTGCAAGGGGACCAGCCTTTCTCGGTTGCACTTTGTTCCGGTGGGTGCGCGCGAGCGCACCCGCCGGGTGTAGCCCCCGAGGCCTCGGAGGAGTGGTTTCACTCCTTCGAGGTCTTAATGCCTGGCGTAATGCTTCGGCTGGTCTGGCGGTTCCCTCATGCGAACAGGCCATAGCCCGGGTGCACTGTCGGGGCCCAAGTTCTCGGGCTGGTATGTTGACGCTGTCAACGGTTTGGCCGGAGCCGGGTTTGCGAGAGCAGCCCCCGAGCCTCCGCACAAGGCGAGAGGGCGATCAGGGACAGACTCGGCTTTTTTACTGTAACGCCCCGAATTTCGAGTTGAATTTTTTCTTTCTTTCTTTATCGCTCGCTAAATTCGGGCGTTACCTCCCTTTCTCATTTCTTTTCGCACAAACCCTACCTATTTTCAGAATTTCAAGTCATATGATAATAATAAACTCTAGAGATTTTCTATTTTGTTTGTTGCATCATGTTGGATCACGAATTTTTTTCGTTGTTTGATTGAGAGAGTGTGTGAATCATGCATTCTGGTGGTGTATTATGGCTAGGATAGGGAAAAATAAATAGAAAAACCCCCTTCTCCTCTTTTGGGCCGTTTCTCCTGCGCGCGGCCCAGCCTGGCCCCTTCCCCCCCCTCGTGCCCCCTCTCCTGGGCCGGCTGGCCGGCTTGCGGCCCAGCTCGACGGCTGGCGCGGCCCAGTCGCCCCCCCCGTTTTTTTTCGCGCGGCCCACAGGCCGGCCGACTCGCGGCCCAGCCGCCTAGCGGCTTACCCGCCCGTCGCGCGCGTGCGCGCTGAGCGATCGCTCAGCCGCCGCCGCCTTCCCCGTGGGGCCCGCCTGTAAGTCCCGTAGTCGCCCCCTGTTCATCTCCTCCCTCCCACGACCTCGCGTTTTTCTCTCTCTCTCGCGCAAATCGCTCACCCCGATCCCCTGCTGCTCGCCCAGAACCGCCGCCGCCGATCTTCGCCTGCGGTGAGCCCCTCCCTCCCCTCTCCCCTTCTCTCTCCCCTCCCTCCCCTTCCCCGAGCTCGTTGGCGCCCTCCCCGCGCCCATGGCGCGTTTGCCCCAGCCTCGGCTCGCCGGCCATGGCGATCCCGGCGCCCCGCCCTGACTCGTCCGCCCCGACCCTCCCCTCGGCTCGACCAGGCGTGGCGGCCCGGCGCGCTCGCGCGGTGCGGCGAATCCCGCCCCGCCCGCGCGCACTCGTCCGCCGGCCTCGCCCACCTGTGCTCGGCACGATGGCGCTCGGCCCGGCCTCGCCGGCGCGGCTCGCCGGCGTCCCCGGCGCCCCTGCGTCCCCGGCCCTGCCCCTGCGCGCCCGTCGCGGCCTACGCCTGGCCTCGGCGTGGCGGCGTGGCGTGCCCGTGGCCGCCCGGCGCAGCCCGCCCGCGCAGCTCGTCCGCGGCGTGCCCGCTGCTCGCGTTCGCAGCGCGTTCGCGACCTCCGGCGCGGCGCGTTCGCGGCCCCCGCTCGACGTAGAGTGCCTCTTGCGTCTTAGTTCGTCCGTAGCGCGCTCACAGCAGCATGTGCAGTTTGCTCGTGGCGACCCGCTCGCGCGCATGGCTGGTCCACCCCCGACTCGCTTGCATCGGCTTGTACGGGGCACAGCCAACCCGTGCGCACGATAATCACATGTGTAGTGGCTTGTATCTTTGTGCACGTGATAACCCGCATGTTTAGGCTCTCGTTATGCGTAGTTTCGCACGACGACTCCCTACACCACCTAAGTTTGCTAATATTGATCGGTTCATGTTAGGGAGCGACGCATTAGCTAAACGTAGAATTAATTATGCTTAGATATTAATCATAGTTGCACCTGCATTAAATATCAGTTATTATAACTACATGAAATGAAGTGTTTAAGTTCATTCTTTCACCAAACATGAACATAGCGAGTTGTCGATGATGGTAAGAGTTATATCATTCTCACTACTACAAATGGTCGTTAGCGCTAATCCATACGTCGTGTGTATGATTTTGGGTTTCACCTTCTTGTATGGTGTATTGTTTACCTTTCTGTTTTGAAATATGAATGTATGATTGTGTTCACATAGAGAACGATCCGGTCGAAGAGCCCGAGGAATTCGCAGGAGAAGCCCCTGAGCAGCAGTCGGTTGGTGGAGGCAAGTGTCCTTTGACCCATCTCAGTCCTATTCATTCTTTAATTCACCTCCCGCATTACACATTTATACCTAAGGATTGACTAGCTTTTGTTATCCATGTCCTTGTTTACCTATTTGGGTCGGATTATTACTGCTTAGTTTGATGCTATTGCTCAACTCTAATCAATGAACATGATGTGATTATCTATGATACGCTGTTTTCCCCTTCTTATTTATGATCATACTTGTGGCATTTAAGGGGACTCGAGCGGTTTCTCGAGTGCCTCTCCGTAAGGACCTGTTCAATGGATGACCGCCCGGGAAAACAGTGCAACCATGAGGGTGGAATGGGACGCCCTTAGCTGAATAATTGGAGGAACCGGGGTGTAGATCGCTTAGCCGTCGTGCCGTCAATGGGGCTCGGTGTATGCGGCTCGCTCTGCCAAGGTTGATTTGTCCCTTGGGGAGGAGTGCGGTACATTTAGGAAACCTAACGGGTGGCTACAGCCCCGGGGAATCTTTGTAAAGGCTACGTAGTGAGACCCTGCCTATTCACCTTGGTAGTGTTTAAGGGTTTGATCGGCCCGAGGCAAGAGGGAATCACGGCTTGTGGGTAAAGTGCGCAACCTCTGCAGAGTGTTATGAAACTGATATATCAGCCGTGCTCGCGGTTATGAGCGGCCAAGGGAGCTCCAGAGATTAGTGATACTTGATCAGAGATACTTTGGTACAGGTGGCAATGAGATTGATGGTTCTGATTATGATTATGGTATTGGTAAGTGGTATTCTTTCCGTTTGGAAAGGATACATTGGGCTAATAACTTGGGTTAATGTTAAAACCTGGCTCTCTACTAGTAAGTAATAACCTGACCAACTAAAAGCAACTGCTTGACTTATCCCCACATAAAGCTAGTCCACTACAGCCAAACGGGATGCTTGCTGAGTATGTTGATGTGTACTCACCCTTGCTCTACATACCAAACCCCCCCCAGGTTGTCAGCATTGCAACCACTGCTCAGGATAAGATGAAGCTGTGGAAGGAGACTTCCAGGAGTTCCAAGACTACGACGAGTTCTAGGTGTGGGTTAGCGGCAACCCCCAGTCGGCTGCCTGTGAAGGCCGTGTTATCTACTTTTCTTTTCCGCACTTTGATTTATTGTAAGAACTATATGGACGTCTCAGACGTATGATGTAATCGACTATTATTTCCCCTTTTAATACTATTTGAGCACTGTGTGATGATGTCCATGTTATGTAACTGCTGTGTACGTGAATAACTGATCCTGGCACGTACATGGTTCGCATTCGGTTTGCCTTCTAAAAACCGGGTGTGACATAAGTGGTATCAAAGCCGTGCTGACTGTAGGACCGCTAACCTAGAGTAGAATGGTCGTTTTAAGGATTATAGACCTCTGTCCCTGCCTTGACTTTGGTACCCCTTCAAAAGTTGGTCATACCGACCGAACCTATGTTCTACTATATATTATACCTTGCTGAAAATTATGTTTTATTCTAATCCTTCATTTATTTATGATTCATTATTTGTTGGTCATATTGATTCTGTTCTCACTCTTTTGCTTGCGATGTCTTTTGTAGATGGCTCGACTTAGACACACTGCACGAAAGTCCGTCATCCCCTTCTTGCCCTCCCGCCTTGCTGAGCGTCCGCTTCGCCGTCCCGTGGCCGGACAGTCCAGCCACTTGGAGAGACTGCACCACCGCCTGCATGAGGAGCAGGAACGTCGACGACAGGAGCAGCAGGGCTCTTCCTTCTCGCTCCAGCAGGAGATAGAGTCTGTGAGGAGCTGCTCTCCTGTGCTTCCCCTGGAGGTGCCCCCTGCACCACCACTGGGCGCCCCAGCTTCTGGAGTAGCTGCTGGAGGAGATCCAGACGACAGAGGTGGCGACGACAGCCCGAGCCACGACACTGACTTCCCTGCTGACCATGAGCCGGAAGGATGGGTTGCTCGACCCATCACTCGCGACGCTGCTCGCGGGTGTCACTTCCACGACGCGCTCGACACCCTGCTACGTCGGGCACTTGACCGGCGTACCTGGTCCATCGAGTATCGCTGTGTGGTCTACCAGCATAGTCGCGGGGTCTACCCGGACCGCTGGGAGGCGACCTGCTTGGTGCGTCGTCCGGAGAACAGTCTCCAGGGCGCGGAGGCTTGCTCAGAGCACTATTCTATCTCTGAGCGGGACTCAGCTGAGGCAGCCATGCAGGATGCTGCACGGCGTGCGCTTTCGCACTACTGCTCGGTTTTCGGTGGGATAGCTGACGGTCTCGACCTGAAGTATTACCCCCGCCGTCCATCTGGCAGCACAGGAGGCGTGATTGTTTCACCTGCTGGTGAGGACAATCCTAGGTTGAGCAGCACAGTCAACCTAGCCGCCGTGCTAAACACGGAGCTGGACCGTGCACTAGACGAGCTGAGTAGGGCTCGTGCTGAGATCGCCCTGCTGCGGGCTGAGCGCGCGGAACGTCGTCACCTGGATGATGGTTCCCCCGCTCCCGTCGGGACTCAGCACCCGTACCGCTCACCTCGGCGTGGACACCAGTCTTATGGCAATCCCGACTGCAAGACCAAGATAGACTTGGAACCATAGATTGTCAGCGTGGAGTCTTGTAATAAGTGCTTAATACAGAAGTTTTACTCTTAGTCTTAGTCTCAGTATTAGCGTTAGTCTTGCTCTTAGTTAGTCTTAGTTAGACAGGGTAGTTTGCTATATCCTGTGCATTTATGTTTGTCATGATGAACTATGTTTGGTTTGGATCTTTGTAATGACTGTCACCAGAGTGTGGGTACCCCCTGCATTATGGTTTACCAGTTATATGTTAATGGAGTTGGTTATATAGTTGGGAAATCTTTTATTCCACTTTCCTCTTTATCTGAGAAGCTGTGTGGTCTGTGTTGGAGATCAGTGAAGATGCTCATCTGTTCAGTGTTGTTGAAGAATTCTATACTCTTTTCTTATGCTGCAAGATTTGCCAGATCAGTTCTGATGTGTGGTTGCGTTCTGCAGATGTCAGAGAACAGACGCAGAGGAGGAAGGCGTGCTCAGCAGGAGCAAGCCGGTCAGCAAGATGAGGCGCCCCAGCAACAGCAACTGCCGCCCCCGCCCCCGATGTCCATCGAGCAGATGTTTCTGATGCAGACTCAGGCAGTTCAGGCCATCGGTCACTCTGGCCGCCATTCAGCAGCAGCAGCAGCAACAGCAGCAGCAGCAGGCTCCACCCCAGCCTCAGATGCCCAGAGACAAGCGTGCTGAGTTCATGAGAGGTCATCCACCAACGTTCGCTCACTCTTCTGACCCCATGGATGCTGAGGATTGGCTGCGCACTGTGGAGCGGGAGTTGCATACCGCTCAGTGTGATGACAGGGAGAAAGTCTTGTATGGTCCCCGTCTGTTGAGAGGAGCAGCCCAATCATGGTGGGAGTCTTACCTCGCCACCCATGCCAACCCCGACACCATCACCTGGGAAGAGTTCAGAGGTAGCTTTCGTCAGTACCACGTGCCTGCAGGTCTGATGACAGTGAAGAAGGAGGAGTTCCTGGCCCTTAAGCAAGGGTCATCATCTGTCAGTGAGTATCGAGACAGGTTTCTGCAGTTGTCTCGCTACGCTCCTGAAGATGTCAACACCGACGCCAAGCGACAGTACCGTTTCCTGAGAGGCTTGGTTGACCCTCTGCATTATCAACTGATGAATCACACCTTCCCGACGTTCTAGCACCTGATTGACAGAGCAATCATGACAGAAAGGAAGCGTAAGGAGATGGAGGATCGTAAGCGCAAGATCAGTGGACCCCAGCCTAGAAGCAGCAGCCGTCCTCGTTTTTCAGGCAATCAACCTCAGCAGTTCAGGCAGAACCAGCGTCCACCTCAGCAGCATCAGCAGCGTCAGCAGTATCAGCAGTTCCAAAGGCAGTATCCTCAACACCAGTACCAGAACCGTCAGAGCAATCAGTCAGGAGGTCAGTTTCAGAGGCAGAATCAGCAGACGCCTCGTCTTCCTGCCCCAGCAAGCCAGCAGAACAATCAGGTAGCACCAGCTCAGGTTGGAAACAGAGCATGTTTCCACTGTGGAGAGCAAGGCCACTGGGTGATGCAATGTCCGAAGAAGGCAGCCCAGCAGCAGTCAGGCCCCAATGCCCCAGCGAAGCAGAATGTGTCTCAGCCTGGATCAGGCAACCGCCCTCAGCAGCGCTATAATCATGGAAGATTGAATCACTTGGAGGCTGAAGCAGTTCAGGAGACTCCCGGCATGATAGTAGGTATTGTAACGCCCCGAATTTTGCAGTTGAATTTTTTCTTTTCTTTACTCGCCAAATTCGGGCGTTACCTTTTCTTTTTCTTTTCTTTCCCCTCGCTAAACCTTGATCTTTTCCAAAGCTAGCGGGATTCGGTTTGGAATTCCCGTGTAAAGAAAAACCCTAAAACTGTTTTATGTTGTTTGATGCACCATGCCGAACTATGCATTCTTTGATTGTTTGAAAGTGCAAATGCATTCATCTAGGAAGATCGGATTTCGAAAAGGAGATAATCTTTTCTTTTTCTTTTTCTTTCTTTCTCTCTCCCTCTTCCCCTTTCTCTCTCTCCCGCGCCGTGGGCCCCTTGGCCGGCCCAGCCGCCCCTTGGCCGGCCCAAGCCCCCGCGCCCCCCCTCTTGGGCCTGGATAGGCCCAGCCGCCCCCCACCTCCCCTTTTCCCCCAACCTCCTCTCTCTCTCCCTCTCATTCTCCCTCCCCACCCTAGCCGCCGCCGCCCCCTGCCGGTTCGGCCGCCCGCCCCGGTGAGCCCCCCCTCCTCTCTCCTCCCTCTCCTCCCTCCCTCTCCCCTCCTCTCCCCTTGGCCGCCCTTGGCCGCCTAGCCCTCGGCCGCCCCTGGCCGCCCCAGCCCAGCCGCCCGGCCACGCCCTAGCCCCGGCCGCGCCTGGCCGCCCGCCTGGCCGCGCCTAGCTGGCCCCGGCCAGCCCCCAGCCCGCCCCAGCCGGCCTCGGCCAGCCCCTGGCCAGCCCCCAGCCAGCCCCTGGCCAGCCCCCGGCCAGCCCCCAGCTGCGCCCTGGCAGCCGCCTGGCCGCGCCCCCGCCCCTGCGCAGGGCCGGTTCAACCGCCCCCCGGGCCGGTTCAACCGCCCCGGCTCAGCCGCCCTTCCCCTCCGCGCTCGGCCGCCCCTGCTCGGCCGGCCCAGCCGCCCTGCCCCCGGCCGGTTCAACCGCCCCCCCCTTCTGTTTTTTTATTTTATTTTATTTTATTTACTTTCTGTGATCATAGTTACTTTATTTTAGGTAGGCTAATCATTGTTCATGCTATTGAAATAGGAAGTTTAATTTAGAATTTCGTTGCGCTAGTTGATTCATTTAGTTAATTGTTTATCCCGTGCAATGTTGATCAACTTAAAATGATTAGGTTTCCATTAGTGTATATAACAGAATTCTTTTGTTAAGAACCAATTGTAACTAATCATTAGTGCATAAGATTTAACCCCTGCGAGACCCTCTCCCGTTTCTTTCTAACCATAACAAATGCGATGTCAAATGTCATACTTGATGCATACTCACTTTATTTGTTCCCTTGTATGGTGTACTGTTCTTTTATATTAAATATGTGGATGTATGTATGTTTGCGCTCGCATAGAGAACGATCCGGTCGAAGAGCCCGAGGAATTCGCAGGAGAAGCCCCTGAGCAGCAGTCGGTTGGCGGAGGCAAGTGTCCTTTGACCTATCTCTGTCCTATTCATTCTTTAATTCACCTCCCGCATTACACATTTATACCTAAGGATTTACTAGCTTTTGTTATCCATGTCCTTGTTTACCTATTTGGGTCAGATTATTACTGCTTAGTTTGATGCTATTGCTCAACTCTAATCAATGAACATGATGTGAATATCTATGATACGCTGTTTTCCCTTCTTATTTATGATTATATTTGTGACCTTCAAGGGGACTCGAGCGGTTTCTCGAGTGCCTCTCCGTAAGGACCTGTTCAATGGATGACCGCCCGGGAAAACAGTGCAACCATGAGGGTGGAATGGGACGCCCTTAGCTGAATAATTGGAGGAACCGGGGTGTAGTCCGCTTAGCCGTTGTGCCGTCAATGGGGCTCGGTGTATGCGGCTCGCTCTGCCAAGGTTGATTTGTCCCTTGGGGAGGAGTGCGGTACATTTAGGAAACCTAACGGGCGGCTACAGCCTCGGGGAATCTTTGTAAAGGCTACGTAGTGATGCCCTGCTGGACCACCTAGGTAGTGGTCAATGGGGAGTCGCTCTCTCCGGGCAGAAAGGGAATCACGGCTTGTGGGTAAAGTGCACAACCTCTGCAGAGTGTTATGAAACTGATATATCAGCCGTGCTCGCGGTTATGAGCGGCCAAGGGAGCTCCAGAGATTAGTGATACTTGATCAGAGATACTTTGGTACAGGTGGCAATGAGATTGATGGTTCTGATTATGATTATGGTATTGGTAAGCGGTATTCTTTCCGTTTGGAAAGGATACATTGGGCTAATAACTTGGGTTAATGTTAAAACCTGGCTTTCTACTAGTAAGTAATAACCTGACCAACTAAAGCAACTGCTTGACTTACCCCCACATAAAGCTAGTCCACTACAGCCAAACGGGATGCTTGCTGAGTATGTTGATGTGTACTCATCCTTGCTCTACACACCAAATTCCCCCCCAGGTTGTCAGCATTGCAACCACTGCTCAGGAGAAGATGAAGCTGTGGAAGGAGACTTCCAGGAGTTCCAAGACTACGACGAGTTCTAGGTGTGGGTTAGCGGCAACCCCCAGTCGGCTGCCTGTGAAGGCCGCGTTATCTACGTTTCTTTTCCGCACTTTGATTTATTGTAAGAACTATATGGACGTCTCAGACGTATGATGTAATCGACTATTATTTCCCCTTTTAATACTATTTGAGCACTGTGTGATGATGTCCATGTTATGTAACTGCTGTGTACGTGAATAACTGATCCTGGCACGTACATGGTTCGCATTCGGTTTGCCTTCTAAAAAACCGGGTGTGACATAAGTGGTATCAAAGCCGTGCTGACTGTAGGACCGCTAACCTAGAGTAGAATGGTCGTTCTAAGGATTATAGGCCTCTGTCCCTGCCTTGACTTTGGTATCCCTTCAAAAGTTGGTCCTACTGACCGAACTTATGTTCTACTATATATTATACCTTGCTGAAAATTATGTTTTATTCTGATCCTTCATTTATTTATGATTCATTACTTGCTGGTCATATTAATTCTGTTCTCACCCTTTTGCTTGCGATGTCTTTTGTAGATGGCTCGTCTTAGACACACTGCACGAAAGTCCGTCATCCCCTTCTTACCCTCCCGCCTTGCTGAGCGTCCGCTTCGCCGTCCCGTGGCCGGACAGTCCAGCCACTTGGAGAGACTGCACCACCGCCTGCATGAGGAGCAGGAACGTCGACGACAGGAGCAGCAGGGCTCTTCCTTCTCGCTCCAACAGGAGATAGAGTCTGTGAGGAGCTGCTCTCCTGTACTTCCCCTGGAGGCGCCCCCTGCACCACCACTGGGCGTCCCAGCTTCTGGAGTAGCTGCTGGAGGAGATCCAGACGACGGAGGTGGCGACGACAGCTTGAGCCACGACATCGACTTCTCTGCTGACCATGAGCCGGAAGGATGGGTTGCTCGACCCATCACTCGCGACGCTGCTCGCGGGTGTCACTTCCACGATGCGCTCGACACCCTGCTACGTCGGGCACTTGACCGGCGTACTTGGTCCATCGAGTATCGCTGTGTGGTCTACCAGCATAGTCGTGGGGTCTACCCGGACCGCTGGGAGGCGACCTGTTTGGTGCGCCGTCCGGAGAACAGTCTCCAGGGCGCGGAGGCTTGCTCAGAGCACTATTCTATCTCTGAGCGGGACTCAGCTGAGGCAGCCATGCAGGATGCTGCACGGCGTGCGCTTTCGCACTACTGCTCGGTTCTCGGTGGGGTAGCTGACGGCCTCGACCTGAAGTATTACCCCCGCCGTCCATCTGGCAGCACAGGAGGCGTGATTGTTTCACCTGCTGGTGAGGACAATCCTAGGTTGAGCAGCACAGTCAACCTAGCCGCCGTGCTAAACACGGAGCTGGACCATGCATTAGACGAGCTGAGTAGGGCTCGTGCTGAGATCGCCCTGCTGCGGGCTGAGCGCGCGGAGCGTCGTCACCTGGATGATGGTTCCCCCGCCCCCGTTGGGACTCAGCACCCGTACCGCTCACCTCGGCGTGGACTCCAGTCTTATGGCAATCCCGACTGCAAGACCAAGATAAATCTAGCACCATAGCTCGTTAGAGTTGGATCTTGTAATTAATACGAAATATATATATACATAGAAGCTTCAGTCTTAGCGTTAGTCTCAGTCTTAGTTAGTCTTAGTTAGACAGGGTAGTTTGCTATATCCTGTGCATTTATGTTTGTCATGATGAACTATGTTTGGTTTGGATCTTTGTAATGATTGTCACCAGAGTGTGGGTATCCCCTGCATTTTGGTTTACCTATTATGTTAATGGAGTTAGTTATTTAGTTGGGAAATCCTTTTATTCCACTTTCCTCTTTATCTGAGAAGCTGTGTGGTCTGTGTTGGAGATCAGTGAAGATGCTCATCTGTTCAGTGCTGTTGGAGAATTCTATACTCTTTTCTTATGCTGCAAGATTTGCCAGATCAGTTCTGATGTGTGGTCGCATTCTGCAGATGTCAGAGAACAGGCGCAGAGGAGGAAGGCGTGCTCAGCAGGAGCAAGCCGGTCAGCAAGATGAGGCGCCCCAGCAGCAGCAGCTGCCGCCCCCGCCCCCGATGTCCATCGAGCAGATGTTTCTGATGCAGACTCAGGCAGTTTAGGCCATCGGTCAGACTCTGGCCGCCATTCAGCAGCAGCAGCAGCAGCAAGCACCACCTCAGCCTCAGATGCCTCTGATGCCCAGAGACAAGCGTGCTGAATTCATGAGAGGTCATCCCCCAACGTTCGCTCACTCTTCTGACCCCATGGATGCTGAAGATTGGCTGCGCACTGTGGAGCGGGAGTTGCATACCGCTCAGTGTGATGACAGGGAGAAAGTCTTGTATGGTCCCCGTCTGTTGAGAGGAGCAGCCCAATCATGGTGGGAGTCTTACCTCGCCACCCATGCCGACCCCGACACCATCACCTGGGAAGAATTCAGAGGTAGCTTTCGTCAGTACCATGTGCCTGCAGGTCTGATGACAGTGAAGAAGGAGGAGTTCCTGGCCCTTAAGCAAGGGTCATTATCTGTCAGTGAGTATCGAGACAGGTTTCTGCAGTTGTCCCGCTATGCTCCCGAAGATGTCAACACTGACGCCAAGCGATAGTACCGTTTTCTGAGAGGCTTGGTTGACCCTCTGCAGTATCAGCTGATGAATCATACCTTCCCAACATTCCAGCACCTGATTGACAGAGCAATCATGACAGAAAGGAAGCGTAAGGAGATGGAGGATCGTAAGCGCAAGATCAGTGGACCCCAGCCTGGAAGCAGCAGTCGTCCTCGTTTTTCAGGTAATCAACCTCAGCAGTTCAGGCAGAACCAGCGTCCACCTCAGCAGCATCAGCAGCATCAGCAATATCAGCAGTTTCAAAGGCAGTACCCTCAGCATCAGTATCAGAATCGTCAGAGCAATCAGTTAGGAGGAGGTCAGTTTCAGAAGCAGAATCAGCAGGCACCTCGTCTTCCTGCCCCAGCAAACCAGCAGAACAATCAGGCAGCACCAGCTCAGGTTGGAAACAGAGCATGTTTCCACTGTGGAGAGCAAGGCCACTGGGTGATGCAATGTCCGAAGAAGGCAGCCCAGCAGCAGTCAGGCCCCAATGCCCCAGCAAAGCAGAATGTGTCCCAGCCTGGAGCAGGCAACCGCCCTCAGCAGCGCTATAATCATGGAAGATTGAATCACTTGGAGGCTGAAGCAGTTCAGGAGACCCCCGGCATGACCGTAGGTATGTTCCCAATCGACTCCCATATTGCAGAAGTGTTATTTGATACTGGAGCAACGCATTCTTTTATTACTGCATCATGGGTAGAAGCACATAATCTTCCAATTACTACCATGTCAACCCCAATTCAAATTGACTCAGCCGGTGGTAGAATTCGAGCTGATAGCATATGTTTGAACGTAAGTGTGGAAATAAGGGGGATAGCATTTCCCGCTAACCTTATAGTAATGGGTACTCAGGGAATAGATGTCATCTTAGGGATGAATTGGCTAGATAAGTATCAGGCAGTTATCAGTTGTGATAAAAGGACAATCGAGTTGGTGTCCCCACTAGGAGAGGAAGTGGTGACCGAGTTAGTCCCGGCTGAGCCGAAGAGAGGAAGTTGTTATCAGACGGCTGTCGATAGCAGTGAAGCAGACCCAATTGAGAATATCAAGGTTGTGTCTGAATTCCTAGATGTGTTTCCAAAGGATTTACCGGGTATGCCACCAGAGCGGAAAGTTGAGTTTGCCATAGAGCTTCTTCCTGGAACCGCCCCCATCTTTAAGAGAGCTTACAGAATATCTGGACCAGAGTTGGTTGAGCTTAAGAAGCAGATTGATGAGCTGTCAGAGAAAGGTTACATCCGGCCAAGCACCTCGCCTTGGGCCGCCCCTGTCCTGTTTGTGGAGAAGAAAGATGGCACCAAGAGGATGTGTATCGATTATCGAGCTTTGAATGAAGTCACGATCAAGAACAAGTATCCCTTGCCCACAATAGAAGATCTGTTCGACCAGTTGAGAGGAGCCAGTGTGTTCTCCAAGATAGATCTGAGGTCAGGTTATCATCAGCTCAGGATCCGACCTTCGAACATTCCGAAGACGGCATTCATTACCAAGTATGGTTTGTATGAGTTCACAGTGATGTCTTTTGGTTTGACCAATGCACCAGCCTTCTTTATGAATCTGATGAACAGTGTATTCATGGATTATCTCGATAAGTTTGTGGTGGTATTCATTGATGACATTCTAGTTTATTCTCAAAGTGAAGAAGAGCATGCAGATCATTTGAGGATGGTATTGCAGAGATTGCGAGAGCACCAGTTGTATGCAAAGTTGAGCAAGTGTGAGTTCTGGATCAGTGAGGTCCTATTCTTGGGTCACATAATCAACAAGGAAGGATTGGCTGTGGATCCGAAGAAAGTGGCAGACATTCTAAACTGGAAAGCGCCAACAGATGCTCGAGGAATCAAGAGCTTCATTAGAATGGTCGGATATTATCGGCGATTCATTGAAGGATTTTCGAAGATTGCGAAACCAATGACAGCGTTGCTAGGCAACAAGGTTGAGTTCAAGTGGACCCAGAAATGTCAAGAAGCCTTTGAAGCACTGAAAGAGAAGTTGACAACAGCGCCTGTCTTAGTCTTGCCTGATGTGCACAAGCCCTTCTCTGTGTATTGTGATGCTTGTTACACAGGTTTGGGATGCGTGTTGATGCAAGAGGGAAGAGTTATGGCTTACTCGTCCCGACAGCTAAAGGTTCATGAGAAGAATTACCCAATCCATGACCTAGAGTTGGCAGCAGTGGTTCACGCACTGAAGACATGGAGGCACTATCTGTATGGACAGAAATGTGATGTTTACACAGATCACAAGAGTCTGAAGTACATATTCACTCAGACAGAGCTGAACATGAGGCAACGAAGATGGTTAGAGTTGATCAAAGACTATGAATTGGAGATTCATTACCATCCAGGCAAAGCAAACGTAGTGGCAGATGCTTTGAGCAGAAAGAGTCAAGTCAATCTGATGGTCGCTCGTCCGATGCCTTATGAGTTGGCCAAGGAGTTTGACAGGTTGAGTCTCGGATTTCTGAATAATTCGCGAGGAGTCACAGTTGAATTGGAACCTACCTTGGAGCGCGAAATCAAAGAAGCGCAGAAGAATGATGAGAAGATCAGTGAGATTCGGCGACTGATTCTAGATGGCAGAGGCAAAGATTTTCGAGAAGATGCTGAAGGTGTGGTATGGTTCAAAGACCGCTTGTGTGTTCCCAATGTCCAGTCCATTCGGGAGTTGATTCTCAAGGAAGCCCATGAGACAGCTTATTCGATTCACCCTGGCAGTGAGAAGATGTATCAGGATCTGAAGAAGAAATTCTGGTGGTACGGAATGAAGAGGGAAATCGCAGAGCATGTGGCTAAGTGCGATAGTTGCCGAAGAATTAAGGCAGAGCACCAGAGACCAGCTGGATTGTTGCAACCGTTGCAGATTCCTCAGTGGAAATGGGATGAAATCGGTATGGATTTCATAGTCGGATTGCCTCGCACTCGAGCCGGCTACGATTCTATTTGGGTAGTAGTGGACCGTTTGACCAAGTCAGCCCACTTCATACCAGTCAAGACCAGCTACAACAATGCAGTATTGGCAGAGTTGTATATGTCTCGGATCGTTTGTCTTCATGGTGTGCCAAAGAAGATAGTGTCAGACAGAGGAACGCAGTTCACCTCTCATTTCTGGCAGCAGTTGCATGAAGCCTTGGGCACACATCTGAATTTCAGTTCAACTTATCATCCGCAGACAGATGGCCAGACTGAAAGAACCAATCAAATTCTTGAAGACATGCTGAGAGCCTGTGCGTTGCAAGATCAGTCCGAATGGGATAAGAGATTGCCTTATGCGGAGTTTTCCTATAACAACAGTTACCAGGCTAGTTTGAAGATGTCACCATTTCAGGCGCTTTATGGAAGGAGTTGTAGAACTCCATTGCAATGGGATCAGCCTGGAGAGAAGCAAGTGTTTGGGCCAGATATTTTGCTTGAAGCCGAAGAGAACATCAAGATGGTCCGAGAGAATCTGAAGATAGCGCAATCAAGGCAGCGAAGCTATGCAGACACAAGAAGAAGAGAGCTGAGTTTCGAAGTCGGAGACTTTGTCTATCTGAAAGTGTCACCAATCAGAGGAGTCAGAAGATTCGGAGTGAAAGGCAAGCTAGCACCCCGCTACATTGGTCCGTATCAAATTCTCTCAAAGCGTGGAGAAGTGGCTTATCAGCTCAGTTTGCCAGAGAATTTGTCTGCTGTGCATGATGTCTTTCATGTGTCTCAGTTGAAGAAGTGTTTGCGTGTGCCAGAAGAGCAGTTGCCAGTGGAAGGTCTGGAAGTCCAGGAGGACTTGACCTATGTTGAGAAGCCAGCTCAGATCCTTGAGATTGCAGATAGAGTCACCCGAAGGAAGACCATCAGAATGTGCAAAGTCAGATGGAGTCACCACTCTGAGGAAGAAGCAACCTGGGAGCGTGAAGATGATTTGATGGCCAAGTACCCAGAGCTCTTTGCTAGCCAGCCCTGAATCTCGAGGGCGAGATTCTTTTAAGGGGGATAGGTTTGTAACGCCCCGAATTTTGCAGTTGAATTTTTTCTTTTCTTTACTCGCCAAATTCGGGCGTTACCTTTTCTTTTTATTTTCTTTCCCCTCGCTAAACCTTGATCTTTTCCAAAGCTAGCGGGATTCGGTTTGGAATTCCCGTGTAAAGAAAAACCCTAAAACTGTTTTATGTTGTTTGATGCACCATGCCGAACTATGCATTCTTTGATTGTTTGAAAGTGCAAATGCATTCATCTAGGAAGATCGGATTTCGAAAAGGAGATAATCTTTTCTTTTTCTTTTTCTTTCTCTCTCTCTCCCTCTTCCCCTTTCTCTCTCTCCCGCGCCGTGGGCCCCTTGGCCGGCCCAGCCGCCCCTTGGCCGGCCCAAGCCCCCGCGCCCCCCCCTCTTGGGCCTGGATAGGCCCAGCCGCCCCCACCTCCCCTTTTCCCCCAACCTCCTCTCTCTCTCCCTCTCATTCTCCCTCCCCACCCTAGCCGCCGCCGCCCCCTGCCGGTTCGGCCGCCCGCCCCGGTGAGCCCCCCCTCCTCTCTCCTCCCTCTCCTCCCTCCCTCTCCCCTCCTCTCCCCTTGGCCGCCCTTGGCCGCCTGGCCCTCGGCCGCCCCTGGCCGCCCCAGCCCAGCCGCCCGGCCGCGCCCTGGCCCCGGCCGCGCCTGGCCGCCCGCCTGGCCGCGCCTAGCCGGCCCCGGCCAGCCCCCAGCCCGCCCCAGCCGGCCTCGGCCAGCCCCTGGCCAGCCCCTGGCCAGCCCCCGGCCAGCCCCCAGCTGCGCCCTGGCAGCCGCCTGGCCGCGCCCCCGCCCCCGCCCCTGCGCAGGGCCGGTTCAACCGCCCCCGAGCCGGTTCAACCGCCCCGGCTCAGCCGCCCTTCCCCTCCGCGCTCGGCCGCCCCTGCTCGGCCGGCCCAGCCGCCCTGCCCCCGGCCGGTTCAACCGCCCTAGGGCCGGTTCAACCGCCCCCCTTCTGTTTTTTTATTTTTTTATTTTATTTTATTTTATTTACTTTCTGTGATCATAGTTACTTTATTTTAGGTAGGCTAATCATTGTTCATGCTATTGAAATAGGAAGTTTAATTTAGAATTTCATTGCGCTAGTTGATTCATTTAGTTAATTGTTTATCCCGTGCAATGTTGATCAACTTAAAATGATTAGGTTTCCATTAGTGTATATAACAGAATTCTTTTGTTAAGAACCAATTGTAACTAATCATTAGTGCATAAGATTTAACCCCTGCGAGACCCTCTCCTGTTTCTTTCTAACCATAACAAATGCGATGTCAAATGTCATACTTGATGCATACTCACTTTATTTGTTCCCTTGTATGGTGTACTGTTCTTTTGTATTAAATATGTGGATGTATGTATGTTTGCGCTCGCATAGAGAACGATCCGGTCGAAGAGCCCGAGGAATTCGCAGGAGAAGCCCCTGAGCAGCAGTCGGTTGGTGGAGGCAAGTGTCCTTTGACCTATCTCTGTCCTATTCATTCTTTAATTCACCTCCCGCATTACACATTTATACCTAAGGATTTACTAGCTTTTGTTATCCATGTCCTTGTTTACCTATTTGGGTCAGATTATTACTGCTTAGTTTGATGCTATTGCTCAACTCTAATCAATGAACATGATGTGAATATCTATGATACGCTGTTTTCCCTTCTTATTTATGATTATATTTGTGACCTTCAAGGGGACTCGAGCGGTTTCTCGAGTGCCTCTCCGTAAGGACCTGTTCAATGGATGACCGCCCGGGAAAACAGTGCAACCATGAGGGTGGAATGGGACGCCCTTAGCTGAATAATTGGAGGAACCGGGGTGTAGTCCGCTTAGCCGTTGTGCCGTCAATGGGGCTCGGTGTATGCGGCTCGCTCTGCCAAGGTTGATTTGTCCCTTGGGGAGGAGTGCGGTACATTTAGGAAACCTAACGGGCGGCTACAGCCTCGGGGAATCTTTGTAAAGGCTACGTAGTGATGCCCTGCTGGACCACCTAGGTAGTGGTCAATGGGGAGTCGCTCTCTCCGGGCAGAAAGGGAATCACGGCTTGTGGGTAAAGTGCACAACCTCTGCAGAGTGTTATGAAACTGATATATCAGCCGTGCTCGCGGTTATGAGCGGCCAAGGGAGCTCCAGAGATTAGTGATACTTGATCAGAGATACTTTGGTACAGGTGGCAATGAGATTGATGGTTCTGATTATGATTATGGTATTGGTAAGCGGTATTCTTTCCGTTTGGAAAGGATACATTGGGCTAATAACTTGGGTTAATGTTAAAACCTGGCTTTCTACTAGTAAGTAATAACCTGACCAACTAAAGCAACTGCTTGACTTACCCCCACATAAAGCTAGTCCACTACAGCCAAACGGGATGCTTGCTGAGTATGTTGATGTGTACTCATCCTTGCTCTACACACCAAATTCCCCCCCAGGTTGTCAGCATTGCAACCACTGCTCAGGAGAAGATGAAGCTGTGGAAGGAGACTTCCAGGAGTTCCAAGACTACGACGAGTTCTAGGTGTGGGTTAGCGGCAACCCCCAGTCGGCTGCCTGTGAAGGCCGCGTTATCTACGTTTCTTTTCCGCACTTTGATTTATTGTAAGAACTATATGGACGTCTCAGACGTATGATGTAATCGACTATTATTTCCCCTTTTAATACTATTTGAGCACTGTGTGATGATGTCCATGTTATGTAACTGCTGTGTACGTGAATAACTGATCCTGGCACGTACATGGTTCGCATTCGGTTTGCCTTCTAAAAAACCGGGTGTGACAGGTATGTTCCCAGTCGACTCCCATATTGCAGAAGTGTTATTTGATACTGGAGCAACGCATTCTTTCATTACCGCATCATGGGTAGAAGCACATAATCTTCCAATTACTACCATGTCAACCCCCATTCAAATTGACTCAGCTGGTGGTAGAATTCGAGCCGATAGCATTTGTTTGAATGTATGTGTGGAAATAAGGGGGATAGTGTTTCCCGCTAACCTTATAGTAATGGGTACTCAGGGAATAGATGTCATCCTAGGGATGAATTGGCTAGATAAGTATCAGGCAGTTATCAGTTGTGATAAAAGGACAATCAAGTTGGTGTCCCCACTAGGAGAGGAAGTGGAGACCGAGTTAGTTCCGCCTGAGCCAAAGAATGGAAGTTGTTATCAGATGGCTGTCGATAGCAGTGAAGCAGACCCAATTGAGAGTATCAAGGTTGTGTCTGAATTCCCAGATGTGTTTCCAAAGGATTTACCGGGTATGCCACCAGAGCGGAAAGTTGAGTTTGCCATAGAGCTTCTTCCTGGAACCGCCCCTATCTTTAAGAGAGCTTACAGAATATCCGGACCAGAGTTGGTTGAGCTTAAGAAGCAGATTGATGAGCTGTCAGAGAAAGGTTACATCCGGCCAAGCACCTCGCCTTGGGCCGCCCCTGTCTTGTTGTGGAGAAGAAAGACGGCACCAAAAGGATGTGTGTCGATTATCGAGCTTTGAATGAAGTCACGATCAAGAACAAGTACCCTTTGCCCAGAATAGAAGATCTGTTCGACCAGTTGAGAGGAGCCAGTGTGTTCTCCAAGATCGATCTGAGGTCAGGTTATCATCAGCTCAGGATCCGACCTTCGGACATTCCGAAGACGGCATTCATTACCAAGTATGGTTTGTATGAGTTCACAGTGATGTCTTTTGGTTTGACCAATGCACCAGCGTTCTTCATGAATCTGATGAACAGTGTATTCATGGATTATCTCGATAAGTTTGTGGTGGTATTCATTGATGACATTCTAGTTTATTCTCAAAGTGAAGAAGAGCATGCAGATCATTTGAGGATGGTATTGCAGAGATTGCGAGAGCACCAGTTGTATGCAAAGTTGAGTAAGTGTGAGTTCTGGATCAGTGAAGTCCTGTTCTTGGGTCACATAATCAACAAAGAAGGATTGGCTGTGGATCCGAAGAAAGTGGCAGACATTCTGAACTGGAAAGTGCCAACGGATGCTCGAGGAATCAAGAGCTTCATTGGAATGGCCGGATATTATCGGCGATTCATTGAAGGGTTTTCGAAGATTGCGAAACCAATGACAGCGTTGCTAGGCAACAAAGTTGAGTTCAAGTGGACCCAGAAATGCCAAGAGGCCTTCGAAGCGCTGAAAGAGAAGTTGACAACAGCGCCTGTCCTAGTCTTGCCCGATGTGCACAAGCCCTTCTCTGTGTACTGTGATGCTTGTTACACAGGTTTGGGATGCGTGTTGATGCAAGAGGGAAGAGTTGTGGCTTACTCGTCCCGACAGTTAAAGGTTCATGAGAAGAATTACCCAATCCATGATCTAGAGTTGGCAGCAGTGGTTCACGCACTGAAGACATGGAGGCACTATTTGTATGGACAGAAATGCGATGTTTACACAGATCACAAGAGTCTGAAGTACATATTCACTCGGACAGAGTTGAACATGAGGCAACGAAGATGGTTAGAGTTGATCAAAGATTATGAGTTGGAGATTCATTACCATCCAGGCAAAGCAAACGTAGTGGCAGATGCTTTGAGCAGAAAGAGTCAAGTCAATCTGATGGTCGCTCGTCCGATGCCTTATGAGTTGGCCAAGGAGTTTGACAGGTTGAGTCTCGGATTTCTGAACAATTCGCGAGGAGTCACAGTTGAATTGGAACCTACCTTGGAGCACGAAATCAAAGAAGCGCAGAAGAATGATGAAAAGATCAGTGAGATTCGGCGACTGATTCTAGATGGCAGAGGCAAAGATTTTCGAGAAGATGCAGAAGGCGTGGTATGGTTCAAAGACCGCTTGTGTGTTCCCAATGTCCAGTCCATTCGGGAGTTGATTCTCAAGGAAGCTCATGAAACAGCTTATTCGATTCACCCTGGCAGTGAGAAGATGTACCATGATCTGAAGAAGAAATTCTGGTGGTACGGAATGAAGAGGGAAATCGCAGAGCATGTGGCTATGTGCGATAGTTGTCGAAGAATTAAGGCAGAGCACCAGAGGCCAGCTGGATTGTTGCAACCGTTGCAGATCCCTCAGTGGAAATGGGATGAAATCGGTATGGATTTCATAGTCGGATTGCCTCGCACTCGAGCCGGCTACGATTCTATTTGGGTAGTGGTGGACCGTTTGACCAAGTCAGCCCACTTCATACCTGTCAAGACCAGCTACAACAGTGCAGTATTGGCAGAGTTGTATATGTCTCGGATCGTTTGTCTTCATGGTGTGCCAAAGAAGATAGTGTCAGACAGAGGAACGCAGTTCACCTCTCATTTCTGGCAGCAGTTGCATGAAGCCTTGGGCACGCATCTGAATTTCAGTTCAGCTTATCATCCACAGACAGATGGCCAGACTGAAAGGACCAATCAAATTCTCGAAGATATGTTGAGAGCCTGTGCGCTGCAAGATCAGTCCGGATGGGACAAGCGATTGCCTTATGCAGAGTTTTCCTATAACAACAGTTACCAGGCCAGTTTGAAGATGTCACCATTTCAGGCGCTTTATGGAAGGAGTTGTAGAACTCCGTTGCAATGGGATCAGCCTGGAGAGAAGCAAGTGTCCTTTGACCCATCTCAGTCCTATTCATTCTTTAATTCACCTCCCGCATTACACATTTATACCTAAGGATTGACTAGCTTTTGTTATCCATGTCCTTGTTTACCTATTTGGGTCGGATTATTACTGCTTAGTTTGATGCTATTGCTCAACTCTAATCAATGAACATGATGTGATTATCTATGATACGCTGTTTTCTCCTTCTTATTTATGATCATACTTGTGGCATTTAAGGGGACTCGAGCGGTTTCTCGAGTGCCTCTCCGTAAGGACCTGTTCAATGGATGACCGCCCGGGAAAATAGTGCAACCATGAGGGTGGAATGGGACGCCCTTAGCTGAATAATTGGAGGAACCGGGGTGTAGATCGCTTAGCCGTCGTGCCGTCAATGGGGCTCGGTGTATGCGGCTCGCTCTGCCAAGGTTGATTTGTCCCTTGGGGAGGAGTGCGGTACATTTAGGAAACCTAACGGGTGGCTACAGCCCCGGGGAATCTTTGTAAAGGCTACGTAGTGAGACCCTGCCTATTCACCTTGGTAGTGTTTAAGGGTTTGATCGGCCCGAGGCAAGAGGGAATCACGGCTTGTGGGTAAAGTGCGCAACCTCTGCAGAGTGTTATGAAACTGATATATCAGCCGTGCTCGCGGTTATGAGCGGCCAAGGGAGCTCTAGAGATTAGTGATACTTGATCAGAGATACTTTGGTACAGGTGGCAATGAGATTGATGGTTCTGATTATGATTATGGTATTGGTAAGTGGTATTCTTTCCGTTTGGAAAGGATACATTGGGCTAATAACTTGGGTTAATGTTAAAACCTGGCTCTCTACTAGTAAGTAATAACCTGACCAACTAAAAGCAACTGCTTGACTTATCCCCACATAAAGCTAGTCCACTACAGCCAAACGGGATGCTTGCTGAGTATGTTGATGTGTACTCACCCTTGCTCTACATACCAAACCCCCCCCAGGTTGTCAGCATTGCAACCACTGCTCAGGAGAAGATGAAGCTGTGGAAGGAGACTTCCAGGAGTTCCAAGACTACGACGAGTTCTAGGTGTGGGTTAGCGGCAACCCCCAGTCGGCTGCCTGTGAAGGCCGTGTTATCTACGTTTCTTTTCCGCACTTTGATTTATTGTAAGAACTATATGGACGTCTCAGACGTATGATGTAATCGACTATTATTTCCCCTTTTAATACTATTTGAGCACTGTGTGATGATGTCCATGTTATGTAACTGCTGTGTACGTGAATAACTGATCCTGGCACGTACATGGTTCGCATTCGGTTTGCCTTCTAAAAACCGGGTGTGACATTTACATACGCCCCTACGTCGCCTTTCCGCAAGGAGGAGGGGGGGAGAGCGCCATGTTACCCTCGATGGGCACCGAACATGGCGTCTCCGGTGAGCTGCAATCGGGTAATCCGAGTGGACGTCCGTGCCCCGTTCGTTGGGGGTCGGCTAGGGGCCCGGAGGCACGCCCAAAAGTACCTGCGGGTGATCTGCCGGACCCGGTCCCCTGGCGACGGGGTCCGAGGGCTCGTTGCCTCCCTCCGATGGGATTCCGTTACAGGATCGTTCCCGCTGGTCTCGGAAATGTCCTAGGGTACCTCGGGAGCGCAGCCCGAGCCTTGGTTATGTATCGAACGTACCCCTGGTCATCCCTCGCTCGGTGTCTGAGGCGACTGTGAACCCTTCGGGGGGCCAGCCTTCGAACCCCTGATCAGTAATGGGCGCGGAGCCCGAGTAGCCTGAGGCGGTCGTGGAACCTTTCGGGAGGCCGACCTTCGAACCCCTGACCAGTAGTGGGTGTCGGGCCCACGCGATCTGAGGCGGCTGTCGAACCCTTCGGGGGGCTAGCCTTCGAACCCCTGATCAGTAAGGAGGCTCGGAGCCTAGTTCCTTCACGGGGAAGGATTCCTTCGGGGGTATCCCCTTTCCCGGTCCCTGTTGCAAGAGATAGAGAAAGAGGAAAAAGGAAAAAAGGATACGAAATTGAACGACGTGGCGTACCTTTTTTGGTGTGGTCGTTTTGGCGAAGGCGAAGCGTCGCCAGCTGCTCCTGCCAGAAGCGCCGCCTGTCGAGCCGCGGAGTTAATGCGCCGGGGCGAGTAGTTGGCGAGGCTGCCGTTGCGCGTGCGCGAGCCGTTCGAGGAACGGGTCACGGGCGTGTCGTCTTCACACCGCGAGAGGGGGTTCTCTCGCTGCCTCCGGATGGGACGTGAGCTTGGCTGACGGCGTGACCGCTGCTCTCACGCGCCTACCACCGTCATTACTGCCGGCCCACTTTTGACCGCGCTTGACCGCTGCGTCAGGCTGGCGCTGCTGGGTCGCGCGCTGGGTCACCTCGGGTCGCGGTATCGGTTCCGCAATCGAGGAGGTGTGGTGGCGGTGCCAGTGGTACAGTTGCTTGCATGCAGCATCCGGCGCGCCGGTCGCGCGACGCATGGGCTTGGGCCTCCGTGCTGTCAGGTCAGGAGTCGGAGAAGCGCGTCCACTTGGCGCGGTTGCATGCCGCCTGCATGGGTGCCCGCCCCTTTCGTCCGTTGGTCTGGGCAAAAGTGGAGGGTCACTTGTAACCGCTGGGTGGTTGCGCGCGCCGTGCGCGGCGGTTCGGCTTCTTCTGCTCGGAGCCGGTCTGCATGACATGTGGGTCCCAGCCCCCGCGCCGCGGGGGAGGGCTTTGGAGGCGTGTTGGAGAAGACTCAGCCCGTGACGGTTGGGGGCGCAAGCAGGGAGAGTCGCCTTTAAAAGGAGGGCGACCCCTTTCGTAAGGCGACCATGTCTTCTTCCTCCCTTATGCCTCGTGTCTTTCCACCTTTCAAGCCCCCGGATGGGGGAAACCGCCGTCTTTTCGCCCTATCGTTGGAGGAACGCAACTCCGTGGGAGTTAGTACCTTTCAGCCATCGTTCGGCTTCAAGGATTTTCATCACACAGCCTGGTTGCTTCCCTCCGCTGGTGATCACCCAAGACGGTGACCTCCAGCTCCCGGATGGGGAGAGGCAAACCGGGCTGTGGTCCCGGCCCCGCCCTCAGTGTTGAGGGTGTTCGTCATCCTCGCCGGGGCGGGGAGCGAGGCGAGCCGGGGCTCCACCTCCTGCGCGGGTCGGCGGACCACCTCATCTTCCAGCTTCTGGTGGTGGCAATCGCCCTTTAGCCCCACGGCGGAGACATCCTCCAGCCATGCCGGGGAAGGCGAACTGCTGCTGCCCAGCTAGGATGCAACATTCCGTCTTCCTCCTCGCATTCGCGGCGAGGACGGCTGCGAGGATCTGCCGGGGTGTTTAGGGGCGTCCCGCGTTTTGCTGGTGATTCACCCAGAGCTTGTCGCTCCACGGGCTTCCCGGGCGGGGAGGTCGTCCATACCCGTGGAGACGAAACCGGAGTTCCGTTTGTGATGGCACCTTGGATGCCAGTGTTTTTGTTCATTTCGGCTTTCGGGGCCTGAACATGTATGTAATTTTGGCACGGAGCCGTGTTTTTTCCTCATTTTTGAGCACTAAGACTCGCCTGTTGTTTGTCTGAACCGCTTTACCAAGCATGAGTCGCCCCATGTCAAGGTGACGAGTGAGGTATCCGTATCCCGGAGGCATAGGAGTCCCTCGGCTCGGTCGGCCTTGTTGTCCGAGGCTCCTCTAGCTTAGTTAAAGAGACCCCTCGGCCGCTCTTCGACGAGCCGAGGCCGGGGGTAGCGATATCAGCATGAGTAGAGGCGGAGTTGGCTCGAAAATAAAACCTGGTTGGCCGGGACCTAGCCAGGTTGTCCGTTGGCTGGATCGACGCCGGAGTTGATCAGCCGAGGCTTCGGACTGGGCTGGCGCCCTCGGAAGATGGTTGGTCGAGGCCCCAGGGGTGACCGGCTGAGCCGCCTGCTCGGGCCGGGTTCTCGGAGAAGTCCCTGGCAGTGATCGTCCGGGCATGGTGATGACATCGTCTTCGGAGCAGAGACCCTCGGACCGCGTCGCCGTCCGAGGCTGGGTTGGGTCTCGCCGAAGGTGCCGTCGATGCCGAGGGCGTTGCTGCCCCCTTCCAGCGTCAAGACCCGAGCCTGCAGGATCAGATTGTCTTGTAGTGTGTGCTTTGTGCGGCCGCCGAGGCCGAAACACGCACCCTTGTTGCGTGTTAAAGCTGCGTCTCTCTTCCTCTTGTTTCGAGTATCTGGACTTTTTGTCGGTAACAGGGATGTCTGTGCGAGCGAAAGTTGCTTCTCGCGGAAGGTGAGGAGTGAGGTATCCGTATCCCGGAGGCGTGGGAGTCCCTCGGCTCGGTCGGCCTTGCCGCTTACGCGCACTTTCACTCGTCCATGAGGCCCTATCACTGACTCGGTCGAGAAGACTCGAAGAATCGCTTCGACAGAAGGGCTTCCGAACGTAGAGACTTGTTTGATCCGCGGAGTCACCTTATCCGAACGCGAGTTACTTATCGCAGAAGGTGATGAGTGAGGTATCCGTATCCCGGAGGCGTAGGAGTCCCTCGGCTCGGTCAGCCTTGACTGCTTACGTGTACCCCGTCGTTTCCAGGACCCACTTTTCGAAGTAGTCAAAAAGCACGAAAGATATTCTGGTAAAAGAGATTTTCTGTTCGAGAAAAAGATTTTCTGTTCGAGGAAAATTTTGACGCAGAGGGGGTTTCCCCCCTTTTAGCCCCCGAGGGAGGGTCGGGCTTTGCCGAGGCGAGGCCGACCCTTCCTTGTTGACTAAACTTTGCGTGGGTGCGGGGTATATGAACAACTTGGAAACATCTTAAGGGTAGAAACGACGTAGCTGTTGGATGTTCCAAGCGTTGCCGTAGATCTCGCCTTGACTGTTAGCCAGCTTGTATGTTTCGGGCTTCAGAACTTTGGCGATGACGAATGGCCCTTCCCAGGGTGGCGTGAGCTTGTGCCTCCCTCGGGCGTCTTGCCGCAGCCGAAGCACCAGGTCGCCCACCTGGAGGTCTCGGGGTCGGACCCCTCGGGCGTGGTAGCGTCGCAGGGATTGCTGATACCGCGCCGAGTGTAGTAAGGCCCTGTCCCGAGCCTCTTCCAGCTGGTCCAGCGAGTCCTCTCGGCTAGCTTGGTTGCTTTGATCGTCGTAGGCTCTCGTCCTCGGGGAGCCGTATTCCAGGTCCGTGGGCAAGACGGCCTCGGCCCCGTAGACCAGGAAGAACGGCGTAAAACCCGTGGCTCGGCTCGGCGTCGTCCTCAGGCTCCAGACCACTGAGGGGAGTTCCTTCATCCATCGCTTGCCGAACTTGTTGAGGTTATTGTAAATCCGAGGCTTGAGCCCTTGTAGAATCATGCCGTTGGCACGCTCTACTTGCCCATTCGACATGGGATGAGCTACGGCAGCCCAGTTCACCCGGATGTTGTGGTCCTCGCAAAAATCCAAGAATTTTTTGCCGGTGAACTGGGTGCCGTTGTCGGTGATGATGGAGTTCGGGACCCCGAAGCGATGGATGATGTTGGTGAAGAACACCACCGCCTGCTCAGACCTGATGCTGTTCAGGGGTCGGACCTCGATCCACTTGGAGAATTTGTCGACGGCGACCAGCAGGTGCGTGTAGCCCCCGGGCGCCTTCTGCAGAGGGCCGACGAGGTCCAGACCCCACACAGCGAAGGGCCAGGTGATGGGTATCGTCTGCAGAGCCTGAGCGGGCAGGTGGGTCTGCTTCGCATAGAATTGGCACCCTTCGCAGGCGCGGACAATTCTAGTGGCGTCAGCCACCGCCGTCGGCCAGTAGAAGCCTTGCCGGAAAGCATTCCCGACAAGGGCTCGAGGCGCTGCGTGATGGCCGCAAGCCCCCGAGTGTATCTCCTGCAGGAGCTCCTGACCTTCGGCGATGGAGATGCACCGCTGGAGGATGCCCGAGGGGGCTGCGGTGGTAAAGCTCCTTCTCATCGCCCAGCAAGACGAACGACTTGGCGCGTCGCGCTACCCGCCGTGCCTCGGCCTGGTCGAGGGGTAGCTCTCCTCGACGGAGATATTGCAGGTACGGGGCCTGCCAATCTCGATCAGGCGCGACCCCGCTCCGCTCCTCTTCGATGCGCAGCGCCTCGTCCTCGGGGGCCGAGGGTTCCTCGGGTTGAACCGAGGATGGCTCGGGCTGGGCCGAGGTCTCCTCGGACGGGGCCGAGGGCGTCTCGGGCTCGGGTGTGTCGCCGATCTTGACGGAGGGTTGGTGCAGATCCCGGGAGAAGACGTCCGGGGGAACCGTCGTTCGCCCCGAGGCTATCTTCGCCAGCTCGTCCGCAGTCTCGTTGTAGCGCCGGGCGATGTGGTTAAGCTCGAGCCCGTAGAACTTGTCTTCCAGGCGTCGAACCTCCTCACAGTAGGCCTCCATCTTCGGGTCGCGGCAGTGGGAGTTCTTCATGACTTGGTTGATGACGAGCTGCGAATCGCCGCGTGCATCGAGGCGTCGGACCCCTAGCTCGATGGCGATTCGCAATCCGTTGATCAGAGCCTCGTACTCAGCCACATTGTTGGACGCCGGGAAATGGAGGCGGAGCACGTAGCGCAGGTGTTTCCCAAGGGGCGAGACGAAGAGCAGGCCCGCGCCGGCTCCCGTCTTCATCAGCGACCCGTCGAAAAACATGGTCCAGAGCTCCGGTTGGATCGGAGCCGTCGGCAATTGGGTATCGACCCATTCGGCTACGAAGTCCGCCAGTACCTGGGACTTGATGGCCTTCCGAGGGGCGAATGAGATTGTCTCGCCCATAATTTCCACCGCCCACTTCGCGATTCGTCCCGAGGCCTCTCGGCACTGGATGATCTCCCCCAGGGGGAAGGATGACACCACAGTTACCGGATGAGACTCGAAGTAATGCCACAACTTTCGCCTTGTCAGGATCACTGCATACAGCAGCTTTTGAACTTGTGGGTAGCGGATCTTGGTTTCGGACAGCACCTCGCTGATGAAGTAAACCGGCCTCTGAATGGGCAATGCATGTCCCTCTTCTTGCCTTTCGACCACGATCGCGGCGCTAACCACCTGAGTGGTAGCGGCGACGTAGACCAAGAGGGCTTCTCCATCAGCTGGGGGTACCAAGATGGGCGCCTGGGTGAGGAGCGCCTTCAGGTTCCCGAGAGCTTCCTCGGCCTCGGGTGTCCAAGTGAAGCATTCGGCCTTCCTTAAGAGACGGTACAGGGGCAGGCCTCTTTCGCCGAGGCGCGAGATGAAACGGCTCAAAGCCGCGAGACATCCCATGACCCTCTGTACGCCTTTTAAGTCCTTGATGGGCCCCATGCTGGTGATGGCTGCGATCTTCTCCGGGTTGGCTTCGATGCCCCGCTCGGAGACGATGAATCCCAGGAGCATGCCTCGGGGCACCCCGAAGACGCACTTCTCGGGGTTGAGCTTGACGCCCTTCGCCTTGAGACACCGGAATGTCACTTCAAGGTCGGAGAGAAGGTCGGAGGCTTTCCTCGTCTTGACTACGATGTCATCGACGTAGGCCTCGACCGTGCGACCGATGTGTTCGCCGAACACATGGTTCATGCACCGCTGGTACGTTGCACCCGCGTTCCTCAAACCGAACGGCATGGTGACATAACAGTACATGCCGAAGGGCGTGATGAAAGAAGTTGCGAGCTGGTCGGATTCTTTCATCTTGATTTGATGATACCCTGAGTAGGCATCGAGGAAAGACAGGGTTTCGCACCCAGCAGTGGAGTCCACGATTTGATCGATGCGAGGTAGAGGGTAGGGGACCTTCGGACATGCTTTGTTGAGACCAGTGTAGTCTACACACATCTGCCACTTCCCCCCTTTCTTCCTCACAAGTACAGGGTTGGCAAGCCATTCGGGATGGAATACCTCTTTGATGAACCCTGCTGCCATCAGCTTGTGGATCTCCTCGCCTATCACCCTGCGCCTTTCCTCGTCGAATCGGCGCAGAGGCTGTCTGACCGGCCGGGCCCCGGCCCGAATATCCAGCGAGTGCTCGGCGACATCCCTCGGTATGCTGGGCATGTCCGAGGGACTCCACGCAAAGACGTCGGCGTTTGCGCGGAGAAAGTCGATGAGCACTGCTTCCTATTTGGGGTCGAGCCCGGAACCGATCCGGATCTGCTTGGAGGTGTTGCCACTGGGGTCGAGAGGGACGGCCTTGACCGTCTCCGCTGGCTCGAAGTTGCCGGCGTGTCGCTTCACGTCCGGCACCTCTCGGGAGAGGCTTTCCAAGTCGGCAATGAGGGCCTCGGACTCGGCGAGGGCCTCAGCGTACTCCACGCACTCCACACCGCATTCGAACGCGTGTTTGTACGTGGGGCCGACGGTGATGACCCCGTTGGGGCCCGGCATCTTGAGCTTCAGGTAGGTGTAGTTGGGGATGGCCATGAACTTCGCGTAGCACGGCCTCCCCAGCACTGCGTGGTAGGTTCCTCGGAACCCGACCACCTCGAACGTCAAAGTCTCCCTTCGGAAGTTGGAGGGTGTTCCAAAGCAGACAGGAAGGTCGAGCTGTCCGAGGGGCTGGACGCGCTTCCCAGGAATGATCCCGTGGAAGGGCGCAGCGCCGGCTCGGACGGATGACAGATCGACGCGCAGGAGCCTGAGGGTCTCGGCGTAGATGATATTGAGGCAGCTGCCCCCATCCATCAGGACCTTGGTGAGCCTGACGTCGCCGATGACGGGATCGACGACGAGCGGGTACTTCCCCGGGCTCGGCACGTGGTCGGGGTGGTCGTCCCGGTCGAAGGTTATGGGCTTGTCGGACCAGTCTAGGTAGACTGGTGCCGCCACCTTCACCGAGCAGACCTCCCGACGCTCTTGCTTACGATGCCGAGCCGAGGCATTCGCCGCATGCCCCCATAGATCATGAACCAGTCGCGGACCTCGGGGAACTCTCCTGCTTGGTGATCTTCCTTTTTGTCGTCGTCGCGGGCCCTACCACCCTCTGCGGGTGGCCCGGCCCGGTGGAAGTGGCGCCGAAGCATGACGCACTCCTCGAGGGTGTGCTTGACGGGCCCCTGATGGTAGGGGCACGTCTCCTTGAGTGCCTTGTCGAAGAGGTTGGCGCCTCCGGGGGGCTTCCGAGGGTTCTTGTGCTCGGCGGCGGCGACAAGGTCCGTGCTGGCGGCGTCGCGTTTCGCTTGCGACTTCCTCCTGCCTTTCTTCTTGGCGCCGAGCGGAGTAGACGCCTCGGGAGCATCTTCCGACGAGCGGCCCTGGGGCTGCTTGTCCTTTCGGAAGATGGCCTCGACCGCCTCCTGACCAGAGGCGAACTTGGTGGCGATGTCCATCAGCTCGCTCGCCCTGGTGGGGGTCTTGCGACCCAACTTGCTCACCAGGTCACGGCAGGTGGTGCCGGCAAGGAACGCGCCGATGACATCGGAGTCGGTGATGTTGGGCAGCTCGGTGCGCTGCTTCGAGAATCGCCGGATGTAGTCCCGAAGGGACTCTCTCGGCTGTTGCCGGCAGCTTCGGAGGTCCCAGGAATTCCCGGGGCGCACGTACGTGCCCTGGAAGTTGCCTGTGAAGGCTTGGACCAGATCCTCCCAGTTGGAAATCTGCCCCGGAGGCAGGTGTTCCAACCAAGCGCGAGCAGTGTCGGAGAGGAATAGGGGGAGGTTGCGGATGATGAGGTTGTCGTCGTCCGTCCCACCCAGTTGACAGGCCAGGCGGTAGTCCGCGAGCCACAATTCCGGTCTCGTTTCCCCCGAGTACTTTGCGATAGTAGTCGGGGGTCGGAATCGGGGCGGAAACGGCGCCCGCCGAATGGCCCGGCTGAAGACCTGCGGACCGGGTGGTTCGGGCGAGGGACTCCGATCTTCCCCGCTGTCGTAGCGTCCCCCACGCCTGGGGTGATAACCTCGGCGCGCCCTTTCGTCGAGGCGGACCCGACGGTCGCGATGAGGGTGCTCGTCGCCGAGGTGGCCCGGGGCTGCAGGCGCGGTGTTGCGCGTGCGCCGGGTATAGACCGAGGCTTCCCGCGTGAGTCGGGAAGTCGCGGCACGAGGTTCCGAGGGGGTACCCCTGCCTTCGGGAGGCAGAGCTCTCGGCCCGCCGGGCCGCAGCGCCTTCCAGGAGATGCTTGAGCTCTCCCTGGATTCGCCGACCCTCAGTGGTTGATGACTCCGGCATCGCGCGGAGGAGCATCGCTGCGGCTGCCAGGTCCTGACCGGTTCCGCCGGATGCGGGTGGCGGTCTGCCCCTGGCATCGTTGGCGATGCGGTGCTGGAGACCCTGGGGCAGGTGACGTATTTCTCCGGCCGGGGGCTGGCCCGCCCATACCTGCCCGACGTCCCGGCGGATTGCCTCGAGCGCTCCTGCTCCCTCGTCGAGCCCGGCCTGCGCCCCGCGGACTTGCTCGAGCTGTGGGTCGTGACCCCCCGCCGGAACGGGGACCACAGCTAGCTCCCGCGGGATGTCGGCGCGAGGCACCGGCCTAGGGGGATCACCATCCTCCGGCATACCGAGACAGCTGCCTCCGGAGGGATCCCCTAGCTCGACGTGGAAACATTCGCGGCTCGGGCCGCAGTCCTTGTCGTCAAGGCTGCGGCTGCCGTCGGAACAGTCGGAGATGCAGTAGTTGCATGCGGTCATGAAATCCCGCATGGCACTGGGGTTGTCAGATCCAGAGAAATCCCAGCAGATGCTGGGGTCGTCGTCTTCCTCGGACCCAGAGGGTCCGTAGGTTGAGACGCCCGTCAATCGGTCCCAGGGCGACCGCACACGAAACCCCAGAGGGGTTGCACTCGCCTCAACGTGAGTGTCCGCCAAAGCGAGGTCGCCAGGCGGGTTGAGGTCGAGTCGAAATGACGAAGGATGGGGAACAGTCGGTACCTTTTTGTCGACGAGGAGCGACGAAGTCACGTCGGGGGCTGATCGCGCCGTCGTCTTGGGTACGAGGGCGACGTCCTACAGGCCCTTCGTGAGCGTGCTGGCGTCGTCCACCTGCTCGGGGTCGACGTGTTGCGGGGGGATGGCGCTCGCCTTCGCCTCGAACGCGAGGGTGACGCCTAGCGTGTCCTCCGCTGGGGCACTGGGGATGTCGATTTGCTCGACAGCCGTCGGAGCGCAGCCTCCCGCTCGGCCCTGGTTGCCCCGCCTCCTCCTCCTCCGATGGCGAGGGAGAGGATGGGGCGAGCTCGAAAGTTGTCCTTCCCCCACGCGGGAAAGACGTCGTCGATTCCGCCGCCGGTGGGCGGACTGTCCGCCACCATTGTCGCCGTCGCGCGGCGGTGGAAGAAGTACCATGTCGTAGCCGCTGTCGAGAGACATGAACTCGAGGCTCCCGAAACGGAGCACCGTCCCGGGTTGGAGAGGTCGTTGGAGACTGCCCATCTGGAGCTTGACGGGAAACTGCTCGTCAACACGCAGCGTGCCCCTACCTGGCGCGCCAACTGTCGGCGTTTCGAGACCGGGGGGGTCCCCGAGCCGACGAGTGAGTGTGCCGCGTGCCCCAGCCCAGATGGGTCGAGCGCGTGGGCGAGCGCGAAGGGGGGAAGAGAGCGAGAGCGAGGTGGCCGGAGCCGGGTCGTGAGGGAGTCGGAGGTCCCGCGGCCTTCGTGTTCGTCCCGCGCCCAGGTCGGGTGCGCTTGCAGTAGGGGGTTACAAGCGTCCGCGCGGGTGAGGGGAGCGAGCGGCCCCAAGAGAGCGCCTGCCCCTGCCCTCGTTCCCGCGAGGCCAACCTTCTCTAAGAAGGCCCTGGTCCTTCCTTTTATAGGTGTAAGGAGAGGATCCAGGTGTACAAATGGGGGTGTAGCAAGGTGCTACGTGTCTAGCGAGGGAGAGCTAGTGCCCTAAGTACATGCCAAGGTGGCAGCCGGAGAGATCTTGGCGCCCAGATGGTGTGGCGTCGTGGCTGTCGGAGAAGCAACGGAGCCTGGCGGAAGGACAGCTGTCGAAGTGGTTGGGCCCTTGCTGACGTCCCCCTGCTTTCGTAAGGGAGCTGGGAGCCGCCGTCGTCATGGGCCTAGCGGGACGCCATCATTGCCTATCTGGCAGAGCTGGCCAGATGGGACGCCGGTCTTGTTCTCTGCGACCCAAGTCGGCTTGGGGCAGGGTGATGATGACGCTTCCTGTTGACGTGGCGGACCTGCGCCCTAGGTCGGGTGACGTGGAGGCTCCCCCGAAGCCGAAGTCGAGTCCGTCCTGCATGGCAGAGGCCAAGCCCGAGCCCCGGAGTCGGGCGAGGCGGAGGTTGTTCGGTAGAGGCCGGGGCAGAGTCCGAGCCCTGGGTCGGGCGGATCGGAGTTCGTCGTCTTCTGGGGCCTTAGCCCGAGTCCGAGCCCTGGGTCGGGCGGAGCGGAGTTCGCCATCTTCCGGGGCCTTAGCCCGAGTCCGAGCCCTGGGTCGGGCGGAGCGGAGTTCGCCGTCTTCTGGGGCCTTAGCCTGAGTCCGAGCCCTGGGTCGGGCGGAGCGGAGTTCGCCGTCTTCCGGGGCCTTAGCCCGAGTCCGAGCCCTGGGTCGGGCGGAGCGGAGTTCGCCGTCTTCCGGGGCCTTAGCCCGAGTCCGAGCCCTGGGTCGGGCGGAGCGGAGTTCGCCGTCTTCCGGGGCCTTAGCCCGAGTCCGAGCCCTAGGTCGGGCGGAGCTTCCTATGGCGCCTCTGGCAGAGCCTGGTCGCCCGTCGGTCTCACTCTTTGCGTTAAATGCCCCAGTGACTTGGTCGGTTGGCGCGATGATTTAGTCAGGGTTGCTTCTCAACGAAGGCAAGGCCTCGGGCGAGCCGGGGATGCTTCTGCCGTAGAAGGGGGGCCTCGGGCGAGACGGAAACATCTCAGGGTCGGCTGCCCTTGCCCGAGGCTAGGCTCGGGCGAGGCGTGATCGAGTCACTCGTATGGACTGATCCCTGACTTAATCAAACCCATCAGGCCTCTGCAGCTTTATGCTGATGGGGGTTACCAGCTGAGAATTAGGCGTCTTGAGGGTACCCCTAATTATGGTCCCCGACACTTATAATATGTGATTATTTGAACTGTGGTTGTTAATAAAACAAGGGGAACTCTTGCAAAAAATTTCTGTGAATTGTAAAAAACATAACAAGCAATAAGTAACGCATCTTTAGAGTTCTAAATTATTTTTGATACGAAAATACTACATAACAGGCTACAATTCTTCAGTCTGAATCACAATCTATGAGTAACTCATCTTCGGAGTCATCCGTCACGCAATCCTCAACGACAACCTCATTCCACTTGCTGCATTGTCCTGCATCACACTTGTCACCAGTTCTCTTGTAATAATTGGCTTCTGCTTCATCTGCAGCTTGAGAGAATAGCTCATCCTCAGCCTCAGCCTCATCAGACTTCTTCTTGTAATAAGCTGCCTCTACCTCTTAGGCGGCCTAAGACATAAACTCATCCTCTTTCTCTTGAGCACGTAATCCTGCCTCAGCTAGTGCGATGAGCTCACTCAACCTTGATGTGTCGTCCTCCTCTTCTTCATGTAATCCTGCCTCTACGAGAGCGATAAGCTCACTCAATCTAGATGTGTCGTCCTCCTCCTCCTCCATAATCTCAACCGTTGCCATTTTATCCTGAACATATCTCGCATGCGCCTCATCGGCCAAATAATTTACGCCGCTTCCAATCTCTGCAAATATAATGAGAAAAAATAAGTTAGCAAAGTCAAGATAAATAAATTGTACTAACATAATTATAATATCATTTATCTCACTTACTTCCCTTGAGGCAATCAACAAGATTATCCAACATCTGTTTCTCGGCTTGAGCAGCTTTCCATTCCCTTGCATCCTGTGCTCTCTTCTCATCTGCCGCCTTCAACCTCCTATACTCTGCACGCTTCGGGCTATCATAAAAGGCAGATTTTGCTTCCCTACGCATGTCGTGTATGCGATCGTTAATGTACGAATCGACGAGCTGAGATCCACAACGCATCTTCTGTCCCATTATTCTCTTGGACTCTATTGTACGCATCACCTCTCCTTTGTCGTCGTAACTCTCCCAACTGCATTTCCTCGTCTCCTACAAAAAAATAGTAAGTACCGCTATAACATTACAGCTGGTGCAAAAAAAAACCAACCTCATCGTAATCGACCATATGTCCACAAAAATATCCAACACCAAGCTCGGAAGGAACTAATCCATACTTAGCTTCAATACCACATTTGCAGAGTACTGGATCAAATTTGATCTCTTCTTCCGCCCACCCGTTGTATCTCTTTTCCTTTACCTCTGGCTCTGGCCAATGGGACAAAGGACCATACAACCACTCTCTGAAACGACACTTACGCCACCCGTATGGCTGCAGGAGAAAAATTAGTAATTTATTGTAAATAATAACTAGTTCATACATTTAGTGTATCGATGGGCTCACATAATCAATGTTCGGACACACGAACTGCTTCTCAGTGTCTTCGTCGATGACAGCACGGTCTCCACAATCGCATCGAGGCGGCGAGTCCATCCGTCTTTCTGTTGCTACCTCCTTCTCCGCATCCGTCATTGGTGGAGGATTCGGGGGAGGAGGTACCCAACGCTTAAAACTCTCATGACTAGTCCTTCCACTCAACCAATTAACGAAAAGAAGATATCAAGGGTCAAATTTATTAGGACCGTCGATCCACTGGAAAAAGAAACACCTCTGATGTCCCTAAAATAATGGAAAGAAGCACTATTACAAAATAATGAATGCGAACAAAATTAAGTGACAAGTCATAAGCTATGTACGTCCAAACCGCCACAAAGGTAGTAGCAGCGAGCAACCGTGTCTGGATGTTGTGATTGATGTACCCAAGCCAGTCTGCCACAGTCACAGTTAGGCACGGGGAGTTCAGGAGGAACAGGAGCATCCTTACTAGATACGTCCGGATATAACTCCCGAGGACAACCTCTCTTCTGCCACAACGCCTCTCGGTACATGTCTTTCATCTAATAAACGATTATAATTATCACTTGTACCTAATATGCTTTATAATAAGTTTACACAAACTAATAATCAAAATGATAATATAATAGGTTTATACAAACTATTAAAATATGAAACTATGAGCAACTATGAAACTAACAACCCAATATACAAAACGAATCAAGTTGGGCACCATACCTTGGTCTACGAAGTGAACCAACTCAAATCTTTGAATCCAGCAAATTTTGACGAAGTTTGGACATGAGATGAAATGTGCTGCTCTCTGCCAGCCGCGCGGGCGTTTTTATAGGCACCCGTAGCTCGGCGCCAAGATCTGTGGCGCCGAGCTTTCGTAGCTCGGCGCCAAGATCTGTGGCGCCGAGCTACGAGGCCGCGTCGCCCACGTCGGTGACAGGTCAGCCCCAACAGCTGCTGCCACGTCACAGCTCAGCGCCATAAGCTGTAGCGCCGAGCTGTGTTACCTCGGCGCCATAGCCCATGGCGCCGAGCATAGGGTCCAAACGTGCAAATAAAATTTCTGGGGGTCCAAAAGTAAATTTATGTCACAAAAGGGGCTAAAAAACAAAAAATTTGGACAGGTTGGGCCGTTGCCTCAGGGGCCGTTGCCTCAGGTATGGGCCGGATTGTGGGTGGTTAATACATTTGGTTGAGGGGGAGGGGGGCCTTTGTTTTCCTTGCCTACTTGAACTTTTGCCGGAGTCCATTTCTCAAAGTTCAAAACTGGATAAACTGTGTTCTCTTAATCAACAAAATCGTTTAAATTGTCTCCTGATCCAGTTAGAAATAGTTTCCAATGTGTACATATATGTTGAATACATTTATGGTGAATACATATATGTTGAATACATTTATGCTAGTTGCATATAATTATTGTAGGAAGCTTTCTAAAAGGATAATTTTCTACTAGGTGAGTGCCCATGCGTTGCAACGAAAATATATAATATTATGATAACTTGTGTACAAACATGTGTTATATTGTAATGTAAAAAGATTTTGTAATCTATTTATGATCCTATTCTTACATAAATTTTGTTATTTTAATCTAGCTATTTCATAACTACATTGCAACCATCAGTATCATGCAAACTTCTACATATAAAGATATGTGCTCGTGTGTTGCCACGCATGTTAAAAATTAGTAAAAAACATAGATCAGCCCGGCAAACATCATTATGATATGCAAAATTTATGTGGCAAAATATCACTGTAACACTAATATCACTATGATAGTGTCGTGTTTGGTTGTGGCTGCAAGCATGACCGGCTCCGGTGATGGTGCAACTTCAACGCCATGGCTAGGAACAGGTCGATGCGGACGAGGCCATCACAGCCCCTGGTGGTTCATCGGCGCACCTAGCTAGGGTTGCCGGAGCCACACAGACACCAGGTTGTGGCAGGCTGGGATCCTCGTGTGCCTGACCCGGGTTGTGCCTGCGCTAGGCTACCCTACGCCGAGGTTGCGCATGCGCTCTGTGAAGACCGGTACGAGAAAGTCGCACTATTGCTAGGGTCACACCCTTTCATTCATGAGAGCAAAATGATCAACATCATTCAAATGGTTTATGCCCTTCAAAAGTTCTTCCATTTGCCCCCATTCTTCATGTTGTTCTTGGTCACTTATGAGACACCAAAGTTGTCTACCCCTAGCAATGACATAGTTCAAAAAGACAAAATATGTGATCTTAATATCTTGACGAAAGAACTTCAAGCAACAGTCACAGCATAACAAAACAAGCAGAAACTACAATCACCGCTAAGCCCTCCAAACTGAGTCCCTCTTCCTTATCGCCCTTTGTGTGGCTGTCATCTAGTCCTGAATGAACACAATATTTTTAGAAATACTCCATGGCGAGAACATCAAAACTGACAAGGCACATGGAATACTCCATGGCGAGAATTGTTGATGTACACACCTCTACCGTAGAGATAATCATCCAAGCACTGCAAGAAAACTCTGAGTTACAAAATGTCACACATAGAAGCTCGGAACTGACAAAACCACACAAATCACCACTTCATCACCCATTCAAACAGCCCCACACTGAACCCATACGGCTAGACATAGAGAGTAGAAAACGAGAAGTCCAAAGACCTTAATACAAAGAATCATCACTTAAGTTCATTGTTTCTTGGAAAAATAATAAAGTTCACCAATTAGATAATAGGTGGGATATAGATTTGCGGGATCGAATCCAGACCTTAAGTTCTTTCAGCGTAGCAGTGACTCCCTGAATCCAAGCATGTATATCGATTCTTGGCCCTACACACAAGAATCTGCAAGAGATCCCAAAAGAGGTCAGGTTTTTATATATCACAAGAGGTGCAGGTTAGATCTAGGGCACATCAAGAGGTGCAGGTTAGATTCCAATACCTTCTCAAGTATTTTAACTCTATAAAATTAGTATAAAATTAGAAGTAGGTAAAAATTTAGATTGGTGGTAACATAAAAGCATGTCTGCACCTACAAACCCATAGAAGATACCACATATAATTTTCTTAGATGGTGGTGACCAGCGATCCGGCCATAACTACTATAACTGCTTGCAACTATCAATAAAACAAACAGGGTCAGCGATTGAACAATATCAAACAACAGAAATCATAGGGAAAAAGAACACATGGAAAATCCATAGTTCTACACATATACTATTGATGCACCATGGGTATTCCACGAATCAACTCGTGCTGATGCTACTACGTCACCCAAAGTTGCAGTTCACTTGTTCTTCATCATCTCTGCATCGTCCTCCTGCTGCCACATCCTGATCTGTGCCTCGATCACCTTATGCTACTCCTATGCAAAACTCCCAATTCCAACCAATTGGCGAAAAACCCAAAACAGCCAACTCAGAACCAACCCCCAAAACAAGAGGAGCGAGATCTATGCTTCTATGTCAAACATGTTCTTATACACACATGTGAATTACTAATTTCTTATTTAGCTAATTGCTGAAGGTTCTGCAAACATAAATCGTCTTTATGTGCAATGCAGATATTGATCGTTAAAGTATGCAGTCTGTACTCATCTCATTTTTTAGATGGGTTGTGGAAGTATGCAGTCTATACTCAACTCATTTTTTCAGACATTCAACATAGTAGAATAATGGAATTATCATGATTATTACAAAACTAAATGCAACACATAGTAATACATGACCTTGTTGCTATAATTGAAGAATACCACTATACCAGTCTCTAAATGCCGATTCATAACTACTACTAAGCCCTGTAATTGAGAAATACATGACTTACAAAACACTAAAAAATATGTAAGCTATTGTGTCAAAATTATTAGTAATCTGATTCTTAATAATAACCACCAACATAAACAACAAGCTTATTAAAAGACACATTGTACAATGAACTGGCACCATAGTGGAAGATAAGGTAATGCTGAATCCATATCTAAAGTTTGCGTGGTACTGGTACAGGAGTGTGTGTTGTACCTTGGATTGTGGAGTGTGCTTTAAATGAGTAGAGAAGAAATTAGTGAGAAGTAATAAATTGATTATTCACAAAATGGTAAAACAGAGTATGTGGACAATTTTCATCTTTGACGAATGAGGCAATATTGTCGCACCCGACAATAACACATGTGTGAGATGAGCTACTAATCATCCTAGATGTGAATTGAAACATTATTAAATAGTTGTCTTTTTGAAGTTATGAAATACAAGCATAGAGCTCAGGAAACCTGTAAAATAGGTGTGTGATAGAGATAATTAAATGAAGAAAAATATGTGTCTCACATAAAAACAGTAGTAGAAGTTATTACAGAATAGTTTATTACTAACAGATACATAGTTTGGAACACATAAAATCAAAGTAAGACAGAGATTTACCTATCAGAACTATACACCTTTGAAGTGTCATTTTTCCAATCAACCTTGTTGCTAACTTGTTCTATAGAAAATCAAGCATGTTAGTCCCAGATATGTAAAAATTCAAGTCTAATCCAATACTCCCAACAGAAAAGTTCAAGTCCAATCAAGCATGTTACAGTGTGGAGGTCTTAAGCTGCAGGTATAATCGAATGCACAAGGTACAAGCAGCCAGTATTTTCATGACTGTTGTAATATAATTTTGTGTTTGCTACAAACTGCAGTTGTTATTCAAGTCATATTCATAAAAGAGGTGTGATTCCCTTACCACTAATGACACATTTGTTCTCTCTAGCAATCCTTCTCATCCTAAGACTGAATACTCCTTTTTCTGTTACTTCAATTGAGAATTTGAGAGATCAGGCTCTAGAAGCGTGGAAGTCTTTCCCACACAAGAAAATTGTTGCAGCTATTATAATCTAGTCGCGCTCTAGAAGATCGGGCTCTAGAAGCGTGGAACATGTTCAGTGTAAAGTCACGCTCATGGCAAGTATTTCTAACTAATCTGGACGGCACATTTGAAATAATTTCTTATGTTATTGTCATCAAACCGTGCAGTTTCCTTATAGTCTTTAACCAATTCATACACATTTGATGCATAAACAGGGGCCGGAACTAAAGATTTTTGTGCAAATCTGAGGGTAGGGGGTGGTATGCCTCTGGACTAATTCATGATGAATACACGAGTACCCCATATCCAAAATAATGTAACAAAATCGACACATCTGCTAGTCTACGCATATATGAACCCTAAATCTATTTGTGCACAAATGAAACAGATCGATGAAGAGGGCAGTGAGGAGAGGTATTTCACCTTCCTCGACGACGATGGACCAAATCGATGAAGAGGACAATGACGGAGACGAGCTGCGCTTCCTTTTCTCTGCACCGACCTTCCTTCGAGGAGAGAACATAGGGGTGGAGGTGTTTACAGATGGTGGCTGCATGCGCCTGCGCCTGCACGGCTGGGCCCCGACCCTGGCAGCATAGGCGCCCTCCACAATGTCCCTGGCAGACAGCAGTGGCGAACATGGATCAAACGTCGAGGTGGGAGAGGATGGTGGCGACGATGATGGCTAGCAAACGCCGTATCCATCACCGGCGCCGCCACGCATGGCTCGATGGGATCCGATGGGGGCATGGTGGTGAGGCCGAGGGGGAGCCAGCAGATCGGGCTCCGGTACGGCAGCGGTTGCCGGCAGTCGCAGACTCACGCGCGCGAAGCGTCGTGGGAGGGGGCGTCACGCGGGGGAGGGGTGGGGGGGGGGGCAGACAACTGTTGTCTCGCGAAGTCGCGGGCATCACGTGGGGATGACAGGATGGACGACATGCAGGATGAGGCGGGGCACGGTATCACACGTGCTTGTCGGCCATGGCCGCCGTCGAGGTCATGGGATCGGAGGTTTCGTGCGGTGCGGTGAGCCGCGAGGGTTACGGTCGGGGCGGGCATCGATCTGGAGAGGGGATCACGCGGGGCCGTGGGGGCGGGGGCGGGGGCGTCGAGGGTGGAGACAGAACCGGGAATGAGAAATGAGAATGATAGAACCAGGAATGACAGCATACCCCTTACTGTCTTAATAAGTAGTAGAGATAGTCATTGGCCAAGACTTGTATCCCTTACCGACCACCTAAAAACACATAATTCTATCAAGGCCTATCCATAAATATTAATATCTTTTCATGTAATCATCAATCACATTTTGATGATGTCTAAAAAAAACGTAAAAAGGCTATTTTGCACGTCCTCTCAGTTGGACATAAACTTTGATGCTCCCTATTATGCTCATCAGTTGACTATATGACGTAGATTATTTTACTAGTACGAAGTCTTTTGGGCTTTAGAATGATCTATTCAGTAGATACCAGTACATGTCAGGAGTGTCGAACACCTATTCCATACGACAGCTACCAATCTACCATACTCATAGCGTCTATTTCTCCGTGTGACGTGTCACGGACTCATATGAGGACATCGTCAGGAGTCCAGCAGCTCAGCTGTTAATTTCCAAAAAATTAAAATACAATTATCTAAATAAGCTATTCAGACATTCAGATCACCCTTGTGGTTCAAACGAGTTGACAATCCATGGACGGGCACGAAGAAATTTCCTTAGGGCTAGTTTGAGAGTTATAAAATCGGAGCGGATTGGAGAGGCCGGAACCCCATTCTTATTCAATTTTGAGATAGAGCATGCTGATAATGTGTTGAATAATTACGTTACTATAGATTGACAGATCTGTTTTCTTCCCTTCCGTCAGCATTAGAGGCGCGAGAAGTCGTAGAAGCTCATTTTTCTTCCCAGCAAACCACACACAGAGGAACACATAAGACACAAGATGCAGGGTTAGACCTCTAACCTCTTTCTGTTTTCTTCTATCTTATGAGGGAGTATACGTTCCTTTATAAAGAGATGTGAGACTACTCAGGATAAAAGTGTTATTTGACCATAAAACCATACTAGGTTTCTTAACAAAAGTTTGTCTCTCCCGGTCGTACATGCATTTCCTATATATTAAAGTTGGTTCAAAACGGGGATAGAGACAGTGTCCACGTCAGTAGCTTCAATATCAGTCGCACGATTCGGCATGAACGGCCACGAAACACAAAAGACTAGCATCCTTCGCTTCCTAACCTCGATTGTACGGGAATCTTCTAGAGAGCACTGAGGGGGGCGTGTGAAATCTCTGTGGTTCCACCCCATCCGCATGCTCCTGCCATCGCCTTGCCGTCACCGTGTTCTCTATGCCGCTCCCGCTCACTCTCGCGCTCAGCCTTGGCCTGCTATCGCCACTGTCGCCTTGGCCGCTGCCCCCACCGCTCGTAGGCTCCTCCGCTCGGTCCACCGTCTCCGCCGGCGAAGACACACAACCCTCACTATTTCGCGCTTTGCTGGCGCCATCCTCCGCTCCCTCTCGGTCTTGCCACACAGGCAACGGCGGCGACGCCTAGGCTCGACGGCACCAGCGGATTCCCCTCTCTCCTCTCGCACAGCCGCAGGCGCGTAGCCCCACGTTCACCATGTGACCCATGTGTCGCCGTCCTCCAGTTCCTAGGTCTTCACTTCGCTATGTCTTCACCGACGACAAGCACAAGCCAGTCATGTACTGAAAGGGAAATGGTCTTAATCATTTCCTATAATCGATTTTGGTGGTTGACGTCCATCACAAACCACGTGGACTAATTAGTTTGTCAAGGTATCTTTTATCTCAGGTGCATAAGGTTCAACACAAACCAAGAAAAATTTAAGCTGGGGACTTAAATAAAATTGGAGCAAAGAACTTGAGAGTGTGCTGCCAGTGGCGCACCGGACAGTGTCCGGTGCCCTAGGCCGAGCAGCACTCAAACCAGCCACTCTCGGGTTTTCCTTGGGCGCGCTCCGCTATAATTTACCGGACTGTCCGGTGTGCACCGGACATGTCCGGTGAGCCAACGGAGCAACGGTAACTACGAGCAACGGTCGACTGCAAAAGGGAATAGTGGAGCGCACAATGCAAGTCAGATGTCAGGCTGCGAAGTCAGAACATATGTCCGGTGTGGCATCGGACTGTCCGGTACAGCTATAGGACAAAGGGTTCCAACAGTCAACCGCTCCAAACCCCAACGAGCGTGCTGACGTGGCGCACACCAGACAGTGAACAATTCTTGTCCGGTGTGCCACCGGACTGTCCGGTGTGCCCATCGACAGCAAACTCAGCCAACGGCTAGGAAGTGGTTGGAGGCTATAAATACCCCCAACCATCTCCTTCAGTGGCATCTAAGTTTTTTGAACTCAACATTCATTGCAAGAGCAAAATACTTCACTCCAAGACACATTCAATAGATCAAATCCTCTCTAAGCCTCCAAATCAACTCAAATCCTTAGTGACTTTGAGAGAGGGTGTTTTTGTGTTCTTTTGTTGCTCTTGTTGCTTGGATTGCTTTCTCCTTTCTATTCTTATTCTCATAAGTGCTTTGTAAAGCTAACAAGAGACACCTAAGTGTGTGGTGATCCTTGTGGGGTCTTAGTGACCCAAGTGATTAAGGAGAAGCCTCGACCGGTCTATGTGACCGATTGAGAGAGGGAAAGGGTTGGAATAGACCCGGCCTTTGTGGCCTCCTCAACGGGGACTAGGTTCTTTGGAACCGAACCTCAGTAAACAAATCACCGTGTTCACTTGCATTGATCTTCACTTGATTTGTTTCCCCTCATTCCTCTCTCTAACATTCCCTTGCTCATATTGAATTGAGTTTGCTCCCAAACATTATCCGCATTGATTGAGCAACTCTAAGCAAGGAGTACCATCTTTAAAACTCTGATTTAATTCTAACGCTAACCCCGACCTTAGTGCGTGTTTAAAGTTTATAAATTTTGGGTTTCACCTATTCACCCCCTCTAGGCGACTTTCATATACACCCATTCTTGGCCCTTCCTAATGGGCAAAATTGAGCACCCAAACCCTAACTTGAACTACCTTGATTTTTTTGTATTTAGATCTGCCCAAAGTGTATATGCGTATTTGCACATATTCGATCTTTGAATTGTTTTCGCCAAAGTTATTGGGCGAATATGTGTACTCTGCCTACATCCAGCAAACCATGGCGGCCAGTCTTCAACCAGCCACCACGCCATTGTCAAAGGGACTCGCGCTGCACACATCCAGCAAAACAAGGTAGTCAGTCTTCAATGTGCATCGTGCACACCTTTTTTCCTCTTCATTTTCTTTTTTCTGATGTATGCAGTACAAGTACAATACTTGCATTTTATGATGAGTATATCTACACACATACTAAGTTCGCTACTCATAATGACTTAATTTGGATATCAACAAACCAAAACCACATGTGTTGTTCACAAACTATTGGAATAAACTATCATAGTCCAAATGCATTAGCTTCTTATATGTATACTTGTGTTTACACAAATGACATTCTGTCTATATAAATTACCACGTAATTAGCAAACTATCACGATATACATATTTAATTACCATATGTCAATCATACCTATCTTTTGATGAGTGCGCACCGATTTACCATGATATTAATCTATCCACTTCCCGATTCCATATGTTAGTCCACTGCAAAACATGAACATACCTTCGCTTTGCCAAAAAGATCATTACTTCAAAGAAAACAAATTTAGTCCACCGCAACACAGGACTATATGCGCTTCCTGTTGTATTTACTTGGGATACATCGGCCTACTTATGTTTGGACACTACTATAAATCATGTTATATAAGACGGTTAATTTTCAGTTATTAAAACACTTATGAAGTGTCCAAATTTGATAGAGTCGTAAAAGACGTCCCACATTTAAGATGGATATAAACTGTTTAAAAGATATTATATAAGTCATTTTTAATTTATAACCGTCTAAAAAAGATATTTGTTTAAGTCATTTTGTCCAGTAAACCGTCTTGAATTAGAACTTTGTTTAAGACACTTATTCTAAAGAACCATCGAGAATACGAACATTATAAGTCACAAAATATTTATCAAATTGTCTAGAATGTCCTATAATAATAGATGCTTGCAATAGGAAAAATATATTATTTAGACGACTAATATTAGACGTTTTAGGAACCGTCTTTTTTAGGAAACTGGTATTATACGTTTTGGGAACTGTCTTATTATGGTTTAAATGAAATGACTTACATGGCAATACATTCTTCAGTTTGTAATCATTTTTGAGATACCGCATTATAATATACATACACATATATTTAATAACATTATAGTTAATATAATGTAGATAAGTAGCATTCAATATCTCATAAATAAACATTGCTAAATAACTCATACATAAGTATACTCTAAATCCAAACTAAAATACTAACTGAAAAACATGGTCACCAACCGTTTGCGCTAAAGTTGAGCCTAATTAAGTATATATGATTTCAAGTCTACACACTTGACCGACCACCAAAATTTGAGTTCCATTCTATCTTTTTCTATACGACAAATAAGAGAAGACAATAGTGAGTAGTTAGACACAGTTGAACACCTTATATTATGGCATATCAAAAAGGTCGTATGAATGGTAGATTTAGTTATGTGAAGCATCCTCAACCCTGCATAATCCACCAATGTCTATCACCTCATTCATGAAAAAGTCGAGCAATTGTTCTCGAACATTTGCTATCTCATCAAGCAATAGTTGGACCAATATCATGATCCAAACTTTCCAAGAAATGTTCCCAATGAAACAGTTCTAGAAATGAGCAATAGCTAGACCAATATCATGATCCAAACTTTGCCTCACTATATCCCGAGACAAGTGCTCCAGCGACCAGGCATCTTTTGCTTACAGGTGGACACATTATTCAGTTCCTTGATACTACTTTGTTATTATCATGTGAATCTAAAAGGGTGCTATAATTTTTCAATAAATAGGTATTGCTAGGAAGGCAGCTATCCAGACTAAAAATGGCTAAGCGTCATAGGAAGGAAGTTACCTGCGCAAGGTGTGTAATGAAATAGTAAATATACCTAAGTTGTCAATCAAAATGGCCTTCACCTTCCATTTGTCATTGCAGTCACGATTCTTGTTTTTCTGCATAACACAAAAGTAACTCATGTCAGAACATATAACGAAGCTGGCAGAACATATAACTAACTTATAGCTATAACCCAATTGTCTTGTAACATGTGGCTCTCTTGTATAGTACTATATTTCATATCTGCCAAGATGCACCTAATATTAACTCCTTTTTTGTTAGGAGATGATTTGAGGCTCTCTTGTATACATACCAAAGAAGAAAACACCAAACTGCAAACAAGACGGCGAGTGCAAAAGTAATGCTTCTAGCAGAATTTCCAGAAAATATAAAAAGTGGCTGGAATTGACAAGTATGTAAAAATGTTTTCCTTCCCAGTATATCATGTTGGATATCCTAAGACAGAAAGAATTTGAACTGATGATAATTAATAAAAACTTTGATAGGAATAAAAATTAGATGCTTAGCCTCATCTATCGCCAGTGTATTGTCAATGTTAATATCAGTTAAAACTTTTATCACTAGTCAACTAAAACAGTACATAAGCATTACGTACCTACAGACTCCAAAATAAAAACACCTAACTTACTGAACTTGTCAAATATTGAAAAAGCCTCGCAACAAAGTAAGAGGGTTAGCTTCCTATTAAAGATATTTCTTCTATAGGTGGAAAATGAGTAGTTAACTGAGCATACAATGACTAACAACATAATGCATGACCAATTACTTGTTCGCTATTCTTTTGGAGGTTTTAGTTGTACACCTCACAAAGAATGTACAGGATATAAATTAAACCAACCAAATATCAGTCTTGAATCATTTTGGGACAAAATTTTTAAAGGAAAACAATAACTAATTTACCTAAGAAAACCTTGGACTATTAGTGAGCACAGATACCATCTAGCATTCTAGCATATGCAACCAAGTTCTCTAGACCCTCAGTAAAGGAAACAACCCAATCAAGAAGTAGACACGCTCTGAAAATAAATTAGCACAAAACATTCTTTTAGAAGAATAATACTTCAATTAATCATGAGTAGATAAAAGGAAAATACGGTGTGGAATTACATCAAGCACAGAGCAAAAGTATTTTTCCGAATATTTGTAACACGTGGATCATGAAATTATACTTGTTAGGAACATTCAGAAGATGAAAGTATTTTTTCTATGACAAACTTCTAGAGTTTTTGCTCTAATTATTCTATAATGAGTTACTGACATAAGGAAAACCACATGAAACATCAATAAAATATGAAGATATTCAAGGCAGAAAACTGAAATATGGTAATCACAATTCATATCATGTCTAGAAATATATCATATATTCAGTCATGCACATGGCAAATGTCTCCATTAGTAGTCACCTAGTACCGTCTGACTAAACCTAGTGTGCTGCCTGCTGGTATTAGTAATAAGACATCCTAAAAACTGAGCTCGACGATGCCTCCAGGAGAATGTGTCTGCACGCCGGGGGAGGGGGGACAACCTGGAAACTGCCAGATCCGGCGTCGCATACCTCTCCACTGAATTGGTGCCTCACGCCTTGGATCCATTGGAAGGTTGTCCTCCATGGGATGCGACCGGGCTCCACCTTGCCGGTAGCACCTACGCGACTGCTCCACCTCTCTCTCTCTCTCTCCCAGCAGCAGAGGAAGAATAAAACATTTGCTACCAAAGTCTCTAAAATATGAAATATTGGGTTTTTTACTGGTGAGGAGTTCATAAGATGTCATCTTGAGGATTCGGTGAAGGTAGAGCCAGTTGATGGAGTAGCAGGCGGTGTTAATCGCCTCAGCCTAAAACTGGTGCGGTGTCTTGTACTCATCAAGCATGATCCTTGCCATATCCAATAGAGTTCTATTCTTCCTCTCCACTACACCATTTTGTTGAGGTGTGTAGAGAGAATAGAACCCATGTTTGATGCCCTCGTCCTTAAGAAAGCCTTCAATTTGTGAGTTCTTGAACTCCGTCCCATCGTCGCTTCTAATCTTTTTGATCCTTAAGCCGAACTCATTTTGAGCTCGTCTCAAGAATCCCTTTAAGGTTTCTTGGGTTTGTGATTTATCCTGCAAGAAGAATACCTAGGTGAAGCGAGAATAATCATCCATAATAACTAGACAATACTTACTCCCGCCGATGCTTATGTAAGCGATCGGGCCGAATATATCAATGTGGAGTAGTTCCAGTGGCCTGTTCGTTGTCATGATATTCTTGTGTGGATGATGGGCGCCAACTTGCTTTCCTGCTTGACATGCGCTACGAACCCTGTCTTTCTCAAAATGAACATTTGTTAGTCCCAAAATGTGTTCTCCCTTTAGAAGCTTGTGAAGATTAATTCTTCATCACAACATGGGCTAGTCGGCGATGCCAGAGCCAACCTATATTAGTCTTAGCAATTAAGCAAGTGTCGAGTTCAGCTCTATTAAAATCAACTAAGTATAGCTGACCCTCTAACACTCCCTTAAATGCTACTGAATCATAACTTCTTCTAAAGACAGTAACACCTACATCACTAAAAAGACAGTTGTAACCCATTTTGCATAATTGAGATACAGAAAGCAAATTGTAATCTAAAGAATCTACAAGAAAAACATTGGAAATAGAATGGTCGGGTGATATAGCAATTTTACCAAGTCCTTTGACCAAACCTTGATTTCCATCCCCAAATGTTATAGTTCTTTGGGGATCTTGGTTTTTCTTATAGGAGGAGAACATCCTTTTCTCCCCTGTCATGTGGTTTTTGTGCATCCGCCATCAATAATCCAACTTGAGCCCCCGGATGCATAAACCTGCAAAATAATTTAGGTCTTGTTCTTAGGTACCCAAACAGTCTTGGGTCCTTTGACGTTAGAAACAAGCACCTTGGGCACCCAAACACAAGTCTTTGAGCCCTTATGTTTGGCCCCAACATATTTGGCAACTACTTTGCCTGATTTGTTAGTTAAAACATATGATGCATCAACAGTCTTAAATGAAATAATAGGCTCATTTGATGCAACAGGAGTTTTCTTTTTAGGCAATTTAACATGTGTTGATTGCCTAGAGCTAGATGCCTCATTCTTATACATAAAAGCATGATGGGAAACAAAATGAGATTTCCTAGCATGAATTCTCCTAATTTTATGCTCAGGAGTCAGGATAACCAGCAAGATATAAAATGTAACCCTCGTTATCCTGAACCATGGGAGCCTTGCCCTTAATAAAATTGGACAATCTCTTAGGGGCATTAAGCTTGACATTGGTTCCCTGTTGGAAACCAATGCCATCCTTAATCCCAGGGCATATCCATTATAAAGCATGCTACGAGCAAATTTAAAATTTTCATTCTCTAATTCATGCTCGACAATTTTAGCATCTAGTTTAGCTATATGATTATTTTGTTGTTTAATCATAGCAATGTGATCATGAATAGCATCAACATTAATGTCTCTACATCTAGTACAAATAGTAACATGATCAACAGTAGATGTAGAAGGTTTGCAAGCATTTAATTCATCAATCTTAGCACATAAAATAGCATTCTCATCTCTAAGATTGGAAATGGCATCATTGCAAACATTTAAATGTTTAGCCTTAGAAATTAAACTTGCATTTTCAGTTTTAAGGCTAGAAATTGATTCATTCAATTTATCAATCTTAGCAACTAAACTAGCATTTTCATTTCTAAGATTGGTAATTGAATCATGGCAAACACTCGATTTTTCAACCTTAGCAATTAAATTAACATTCTCAGTTCTAAGGTTGGAAATAGTGTCATGACATATGCTAAGCTCATTAGTCAATTTTTCACATTTTCTATCTCCTGAGCATAAGCATTCTTTACCTTAACTTGCCTTTTATTTTCCTTAATAAGGAATTTTTCTTGGCTATCCAAGAGTTCATCCTTCTCATGAATAGCACCTATTAATTCATTTAATTTTTCCTTTTGTTGCACGTTAAGGTTTGCAAAAAGACTAAGCAAGTTTTCTTCATCATCACTAGAACTACCCACATCACTAGATGTAGTATACTTGGGGGTGGTTCTAGCTTGTACCTTCTTTTTCTTGCCGTCCTTTGCCATGAAGCATTTGTGGCCGACGTTGGGAAAGAGGAGGCCTTTGTTGACGGCGATGTTGGCGGCGTCCTCGTCGGAGGAGGAGTCAGTGGAGCTCTCATCGGAGTCCCATTCCCGACACACGTGGGCATCGCTGCCCTTCTTCTTGTAGTATCTCTTCTTTTCCTTTCTCTTTCCTTTCTTGTCGTTGCCCCTGTCACTATCACTAGATAATGGACATTTAGCAATGAAATGACCGGCCTTACCACATTTGTAGCACACCCTTTTAGAATGGGGTTTGTAATCCTTCCCCTTCCTTTGTTTGAGGATTTGGCGAAAGCTTTTGATGATATGTGCCATTTCCTCGTTGTCAAGCTTGGAGGCGTCGATTGGAATCCTACTTGGTGTAGATTCCTTCTTTTCTTCCTCCGTCGCCTTGAATGCGACGGGTTGCACCTTGGGTGTGGAGGTACCGCCTTGCTCCAAGTTGATGATTTGTTTGGAGCCTTTGATCATCAATTCAAAGCTCACAAACTTCCCTACCACTTCCTCAGGAGACATTAACTTATATCGAGGATCACCACGAATTAATTGAACTTGAGTGGGATTACGAAAAACAAGTGATCTAAGAATAACCTTGACCATTTCATGGTCATCCCACTTGGTGCTCCGAGGTTGTGCACTTGGTTGACCAAGGTCTTGAGCCGGTTGTACATCGCTTGTGGCTCCTCTCCTTGGTTGAGGACGAACCGACCGAGCTCCCCCTCGATCGTCTCCCACTTGGTGATCTTGGTCACCTCATCTCCTTCGTGTGTGGTCTTTAGTACATCCCAAATCTCTTTGTCACTCTTCAACCCTTGCACCTTATTATACTCCTCTCGACATAGAGAGGCGAGGAGTATAGTAGTTGCTTGGGAATCAAAGTGCTTGATTTGGGCGACTTCATCCGAATTGTAGCCCTCATCCCCCACGGATGGTACCTACGCTCCAAATTCAACAATGTCCCAAATACTTGCGTGGAGTGAGGTTAGGTGATGCCTCATTTTATCACTCCACATACAATAATCTTCACCATAAAAAACCGGTGGTTTGCCTAGTGGGAAGGAAAGTAAAGGAGCGCGTCTAGAAATACGGGGATAACAAAGTGGCGTCTTACTATACTTATTGCGCTCATGGCGCTTAGAAGTGACGGATGGCATGTCGGAGCCGGATGTAGATGGCGATGAAGAGTCGGTCTCGTAGTAGACCACCTTCTTCATCTTCTTTTTCTTGTCGCCACTCCGATGCGACTTGTGAGGAGGTGATCCCTCCTTGAGCTGGTTGCCGGACTCCCTTGATGGAGCCTTCCCGTGACTTGTGGACTTCTCGCCGGTCACGATCTCCCTCTTGGCGTGATCTCCCGACATCACTTCGAGTGGTTAGACTCTAATGAAGTACCGGGCTCTGATACCAATTAAAAGTCGCCTAGAGGGGGTGAATAGGCAGAATCTGAAATTTACAACTTAAAACACAATCTACAAGCTGGGTTTAGCGTTAGAATTAAAATCGAGTCCGAAAGAGAGGACGAAAACAAATCAACCAAGAAATGAAGCGAATGACACGGTGATTTGTTTTACTGAGGTTCGGTTCTTGAAAACCTACTCCCCGTTGAGGTGGTCACAAAGACCGGGTCTCTTTCAACCATTTCCCTCTCTCAAACGGTCACCTAGACCGAGTGAGCTTTCTCCTTAATCAAATGGGTCACTTAGACCCCACAAGGACCACCACACAATTGGTGTCTCTTGCTTTGATTACAAGTTGCTTGAAGAACAAGAATGAGGAAGAAGAAAGCGATCCAAGAACAAGAGTTCAAAGAACACAAGCAAAACACTCTCTCTAGTCACTAGTTGTTTGGAGTGGATTTGGGACTTGGAGAGGCTTTGATTCTTTTGAATTGTGTCTTGTATTGATTGCACTAGCTCTTGTATTGAATGAGATGTTTGAAAAACTTGGATGCTTGGAGTGGTGGTGGTTGGGGGGTATTTATAGCCCTCAACCACCACATAGCCGTTGGGGAGGCTGTCTATCGATGGGCGCACCGGACAGTCCGGTGCGCCACCGAACACTGTCCGGTGCGTCAGCCACGTCACCCAACCGTTTGGGTTCTGAAGATCCTGACCATTGGAGCTGACTTCATGTCGCACCGGACAGGTACTGTTCACTGTCCGGTGCGCTTCTGACGCATGCTCTGACGTCTACGCGTACTGTTCACGCACTGTTCACGCTTTTGCAGACGACCGTTGCGCTGTTAGCCGTTGCTCCGCTTGGTGCACCGGACAGTCCGGTGAATTATAGCGGAGCGCAACATCAGAAACCCGAAGGTGAAGAGTTTGGAGTTGATCGGCCCTGGTGCACCGGACACTGTCCGGTGGCACACCGGACAGTCCGGTGCGCCAGACCAGGGTTCTCTTCGGTTTCTTTTGCTCCTTTCTTTTGAACCCTAACTTGATCTTTTTATTGGTTTGTGTTGAATCTTTATGCACCTGTAGAATACATAATCTAGAGCAAACTAGTTAGTTCAATATTTGTGTTGGGCATTCAACCACCAAAATCATTTATAGGAAAAGGTTTGACCCTATTTCCCTTTTAGGAGTTTTGTTTCTTTGAAGCCCAAGACACCAGGGATCTCCCCAGAAACTGACAAGTCCTTGATGTGCTCTTCCTATCAATTTTACACCTTGCCCAATCGACATAGAAATATCCTATTAAATCAAAAGTGGATCCCTTGGGATACCAAAGCCCAAACTTAGGAGTGTAAACTAAGTATCTCATGATTCTCTTCACGGCCCTAAGGTGAACTTTCTTAGGATTTGCCTGAAATCTTGCACACATGCATACTGAAAGCATAATATCCGGTCAAGATGCACATAAGTAGAGTAAAGATCCTATCATCGACCGATATACCTTTTGATCTACGGATTTACCTCCCGTGTCGAGGTCGAGATGCCCATTGGTTCCCATGGGTGTCTTGATGGGCTTGCCATCCTTCATTCCAAACTTCTTAAGTATGTCTTGAATATACTTTGTTTGGCTGATGAAGGTGCCATCTTGGAGTTGCTTGATTTGAAATCCTAGAAAATACTTCAACTCCCCCATCATAGACATCTCAAATTTTTGTATCATGATCCTACTAAACTCTTCATAAGTTGACTTGCTAGTAGACCCAAATATAATATCATCAACATAAATTTGGCATACAAACAAGTCTTTTGCAACAGTTTTAGTAAAGAGAGTAGGATCGACTTTACCGACTTTGAAGCCATTAGTGATTAGAAAGTCTCGCAGGCATTCATACCATGCTCTTGGGGCTTGCTTGAGCCCATAAAGCGCCTTTGAGAGTTTGTAAACATGGTTAGGGTACTCACTATCTTCAAAGCCGGGAGGTTGCTCAACATAGACCTCTTCCTTGATAGGTCCATTGAGGAAGGCACTCTTCACGTCCATTTGATAAAGCTTGAAGCCATGATAAGTAGCATAGGCAAGTAATATACGAATTGATTCAAGCCTAGCTAAGGGTGCATAAGTTTCATCAAAATCTAAACCTTCGACTTGTGAATATCCCTTTGCCACAAGTCGAGCTTTGTTTCTTGTCACCATACCATACTCGTCTTGCTTGTTGCAGAATACCCATTTGGTACCCACAACATTTTGATTAGGACATAGAACTAAATGCCATATCTCATTCCTCGTGAAGTCGTTGAGCTCCTCTTGCATTGCCAGCAGCCAATCCAGATCTTTTAGTGCATCCTCTACCCTGTATGGCTCAATAGAGAAAACAAAAGAGTAATGCTCACAGAAATGTGCAACTCGAGATCTAGTGGTTGCCCCCTTATGAATGTCACCAAGGATGGAGTTGATGGGGTGATCTCGTTGAATTGCTTGGTGGACTCTTGGGGTGTGGCGGTCTTTGATCCTGAATTTCTTGATCATCTTCCTTGTCTTTATTATCTTCATCTCCCCCTTGATCATTGTCCTCCTCTTGAGGTGGCTCGTCCTCTTGATCTTCATTTTTATCATTTTGAGCCTGATCCTCATCTTTAGTTGGTGGAGATGCTTGGTTAGAAGATGATGGTTGATCTTATGCTTGTGTGGGCTCTTCGGATTCCTTAGGACACACATCCCCAATGAACATATTCCTTAGCGTGACGCACGGAGCCTCTTCATCATCTAATTCATCAAGATCAACTTGCTCCACTTGGGAGCCATTAGTCTCATCAAACACAATGTCACAAGAAACCTCAACTAATCCAGTGGATTTGTTGAAGTCTCTATATGCCCTTGTGTTTGAATCATATCCTAATAAAAAACTTTCAACCGCTTTAGGAGCAAATTTAGATTTTCTACCTCTTTTAATAAGAATAAAGCATTTACTCCCAAAGACTCTAAAACATGAAACATTGGACTTTTTACCAGTGAGGAGTTCATATGATGTCTTCTTGAGGATTCAGTGAAGATATAGCTGGTTGATGGAGTAGCAGGCGGTGTTAATCGCCTCGGCCCAAAACCGGTCCGGAGTCTTGTACTCATCAAGCATGGTTCTTGCCATGTCTAGTAGAGTTCTATTCTTCCTCTCCACCACACCATTTTGTTGAGGTGTGTAGGGAGAAGAGAACTCATGCTTGATGCCCTCCTCCTCAAGAAATCCTTCTATTTGTGAATTCTTGAACTTCGTCCCATTGTCGCTTCTTATCTTTTTTATCCTTAATCTGAACTCATTTTGAGCCCATCTTAAGAATCCTTTTAAGGTCTCTTGGGTTTGTGATTTTTCCTGCAAAAAGAACACCCAAGTGAAGTGAGAATAATCATCCACAATTACTAGACAGTACTTACTCCCACCGATGCTTATGTAAGCGATCGGGCCGAATAGGTCCATGTGGAGCAACTCAAGCGGCCTGTCCGTTGTCATTATGTTCTTGTGTGGATGATGAGCTCTAACCTGCTTTCCTGCTTGGCATGCACTACAAACTCTGTCTTTCTCAAAATGAACATTTGTTAGTCCTAAAATATGCTCTGCCTTTAGAAGCTTGTGAAGATTATTCATCCCAACATGGGCAAGTCGACGATGCCAGAGCCAACCCATATTAATCTTAGCAATTAAGCAAGTGTCAAGTTCAGCTTGGTTATCAGTAAAATCAACTAAATATAGCTGACCTTCTAACACTCCCTTAAATGCTATTGAATCATCACTTCTTCTAAAGATAGTAACACCTATATTAGTAAAAAAACAGTTGTAACCCATTTTATATAATTGAGAAATAGAAATCAAATTGTAGTCTAACGAATCTACAAGAAAAACATTGGAAATTGAATAGTCAGGAGATATAGCAATTTTACCCAATCCTTTGATCGAACCTTGATTTCCATCCCCGAATGTGATAGCTCGTTGGGGATCTTCATTTTTCTCGTAGGAGAACATTCTCTTCTCCCTTGTCATGTGGTTTGTGCACCCGCTATCGATTATCCAACTTGATCCACCGGATGCATAAACCTATAAAACAATTTTAGGCCTTGTTCTTAGGTACCCAAACAGCCTTGGATCCTTTGACGTTAGAAACAAGCACCTTGGGTACCCAAACACAAGTCTTTCAACTCTTGTGTTTTCCCCCAACATATTTGGCAACTACTTTGCCTGATTTGTTAGTTAAAACATAGGAGGCATCAAAATTCTTAAATGAAACATTATGATCATTTGATGTAGTAGGAATTTTCTTTCTAGGCAATTTAGCATGAGTGGTTTGCCTAGAACTAGAAGCCTCATTTTTATACATAAATGCATGGTGAGAAACATTATGAGGTTTTCTAGCATGAATCTTCCTAATTTTGTGTTCAGGATAGTTTGCAGGATATAAAATGTAGCCTTCTCTATCCTGAACCATGAGAGCTTTAACCTTAACAAAATTAGACAACTTCTTAGGGGCATTAAGCTTGACATTGCTCCCCTGTTGGAAACCAATGCCATCCTTAATGCCAGGGCGTCTCCCATTATAGAGCATGCTTCTAGCAAATTTAAACTTTTCATTTTCAAGTTCATGCTCATTAATTTTAGAAGTTAATTTAGCTATGTGATCATTTTGTTGTTTAATCATGGCAAGGTGATCATCCATAGCATCAACATTAACATCTCTACATCTAGTACAAATAGCAACATGTTCGACAGTAGATGTAGAGGGTTTGCAAGCATTCAATTCTTCTATCTTAGCATTTAACATGGCATTTTCATCTTTAAGACAGGAAATGAAATCATTGCAAACATTTAATTTTTCAACCTTAGAAATTAAACTAGCATTTTCAGTTCTAAGGCTTGAAATAGAATTATTACAAATACTAAGCTCCTTAGTCAAGTTTTCACATTTTTCTACTTCCTGAGCATAAGCATTTTTCAATTTAACAAATTTTTTGTTTTCTTTAATAAGAAAGTCCTCTTGCCTTTACAAGAGTTCATCATTCTCATTAATGGCATATATTAGCTCATTTAATTTCTTCTTTTGGTCCATGCTAAGGTTGGCAAAAAGAGACATTAAATTATCTTCACTATCACTAAAGCTACCCTCATCACCAGATGTTGTATATTTGGGGGTTGCTCTAGAGTTTACCTTCTTTTTCTTGCCGTCCTTAGCCATGAGACACTTGTGGCCAATGTTGGGGAAGATGAGTCCCTTGTTGACGGCGATGTTGGCGGTGTCCTCGTCGGAGGAGGAGTCGGTGGAGCTCTCGTCGGAGTCCTATTCTCGACATATGTGGGCATCGCCACCCTTCTTCTTGTAATACCTCTTCTTCTCCTTCTTCTTCCCTTTCTTGTCGTCGTCCCTATCACTTCCACTAGAGATTGTACATTTAGCTATGAAATGACCGGGCTTACCACATTTGTGGCACACCCTTTTGGAGCGGGGTTTGTAATCCTTCTCCCACCTTTGCTAGAGGATCTGACGGAAGCTCTTGATGATGAGCGCCATCTCCTCGTTGTCAATCTTGGAGGCGTCAATTGGAAGCTTACTTGGCGTAGACTCCCTCTTCTCTTCTTCCGTTGCCTTGAATGCAACGGGTTGCACCTTGGGTGTGGAGGTGGCGCCCTACTCCAAGTTGACAATGTGTTTGGAGTCTTTGATCATAAATTCAAAGCTCACAAACTTGCCAAAAACTTCCTCGGGAGACATTTGTTTATATCTTGGATCTCCACGAATTAGTTGCACTTGAGTGGGATTGTGAAAAACAAGAGATCTAAGAATAACCTTAACCATTTCATGGTCATCCCACTTGGTGCTCCCGAGGTTGCGCACTTGGTTCACCATTGTTTTTAGCCGGTTGTACATTACTTGTGGCTCTTCTCCTTTGTTGAGGACGAATCGACCGAGTTCTCCCTCGATCATTTCGCGCTTGGTGATCTTGGTCACCTCGTCCCCTTCATGCGCGGTCTTGAGGACGTCCCAAATTTCTTTAGCATTCTTTAACCCTTGCACCTTGTTATACTCCTCTCGACACAAGGAGGCGAGGAGTATAGTCGTGGCTTGGGAGTTAAAGTGTCTGATTTGTGCAGCCTCGTTCGAGTCGTAGTCCTTGTCCCCCACCTTAGGTACCTGCGCTCCATACTCAACAATTTACCAAATACTTTCGTGGAGTGAGGTTAGATGGTGCCTCATTTTATCACTCCACATACAATAATCTTCACCATCAAAATATGGTGGTTTGCCTAGGGGAACAGAAAGTAATGGAGTGCGCTTGGAAATACGGGGATAGCGAAGGGGCATCTTACTATACTTCTTGCGCTCATGGCGCTTAGAAGTAGTCGACGACTCGGAGCCGAAGGTGGAGGGTGACGAAGAGTCGGTCTCATAGTAGACCACTTTCTTCATCTTCTTCTTGTCACCTCCCCGATGGAACTTGATGGATGAAGAGGATTCCTCCTTATGTTTGTTGCCGGACTCCCTTAAGAGGGTCCTCCCTGAGCTTGCGGGCTTGTCGCCGGTCATCATCTCCCTCTTGGCGTGATCTCCAGACATCACTTCGAGTTGGTTAGACTCTTAATGAAGCACTGGCTTTGATACCAATTGAAAGTTGCCTAGAGGGGGGTAAATAGGCGAAACCTGAAATTTATAAACTTAAACACACACTAAGGTCGGGGGTTTGCGTTAGAATTAAATTCAAGTCCGCAAGAGAGGGAAAACAAATCAAACATGAGATAAGGCGAGTGAACACGATGATTTGTTTTACCGAGATTCGGTTCCAAAGAACCTAATCCCCATTGAGGAGGTCACAAAGACCGGGTCTATTTCAACCCTTTCCCTCTCTCAAACGGTCACTTAGACCGAGTGAGCCTTCTCCTTAATCAATCGGGTCACTAAGACCCCGCAAGGACCACCACACACTTAGGTGTCTCTTGCTTTGATTACAAGTCACTTGAGAACAAGAATGAGAAAGGAAGAAAGGCAATCCAAGCAACAAGAGCGCAAATGAACACAAAATCTCTCTCACACAAGTCACTAAGTGTTGGAGATGGATTTGGGACTTGGAGAGAATTTGATCTTTTGAATTGTGTCTTGGAGTGAATACTAGAGCTCTTGTATTGAATGTGATGTTCAAAAAACTTGGATGCAAAGGTTGTGGTGATTGGGGGTATTTATAGCCCTCAACCACTTGGGTAGCCGTTGGGGAGGCTACTGGCGATGGGCGCACCGGACAGTCTGGTGCGCCATCGGACAGGCATTGTTCCTTGTCCGGTGCGCTGCCACATCACCCAACAGTTAGGGTTTAGAGCTCGGTCGACCGTTGGAGCTTTATCTTCTTGCGGCACTGGACAGTCCGGTGCCACACCGGACAGTCCGGTGCCCCTCTGACTTCGCTGCTCTGACTTCTACGCGACACTGTTCATCACTGTAGCACTTTGCAGAGTCGACCGTTGGCGCTGAATAACTGTTGCCCGCTGACTCACCGGACAGTCTGGTGGCACACCGGACAGTCCGATGAATTATAGCGGAGTGCACCCTGGAATTCCTAGGAGTGGCTGGTTGACACTTGTACGGTTATGGTGCACCGGACACTGTTCGGTGGTGCACCGGACAGTCTGGTGTGCCAAATTTCAGCACGCTCAAGTTCTTTGCTCTGTTTCAAATTGAGTCCCTAACTTGAATCTTTTATTGGTTTGTGTTGAACCTTATGCAACTGTAATACATGAATTCTAGACAAACTAGTTAGTCCATGTGTTTGTGTTGACTATCAACCACCAAAATTAATTATAGGAAATGGTTAACCCGATTTCCCTTTCAGTGAGAATCATGAAATGAGAGAGGTGATCTCCAATTGATGTGAAGGTAGTAAGGTACTGTCGTTCTGATTGTAATTTTGACTATTGATTAATTATTTGTTATAGCCTTCTAAATCATCTATTGAGAACTACAATGTATCATATTCGTCTTTTTTCTCCATCAGCGGAAAATGTAGAGCACATATCATATTCCATTTTCTCGAGGAACACATTTATTGCTCCAAGTGAAAATGAGTGGTGTGTTACCTCCCATCATAATTTGGCGCCCTTTACAATCTTGCAACAACAATGTCGTATTATGTCATATATCACTATATATTTGCCCACTATTATTAATCATTTTCTAATCCATACATGTTTCTTTATATTCCTACCTTTTACTAACTCGGACCCGTGAGGGCTGCCGCAGCTACCGATTGTGACAACGTTGTTGGGGACTTGTTCTCAAATGCTTCGGATTAAGAACAAGGCAACATAAAAAGTGTTAAGTGAAAAAGTTCTTCGTCCCCTTAAACATTATTTCCCTTCGGGATATAATGTGTCCCGGACGAAGGTCACAAATAACATATCTTCGTAAGCGCAATAAATTATGACAAAGAGCTTACATGCAACATAAAAAGTAATATAAACATTTAAATATTACCACAACATCACTTCTATTTTATTATCATGTAAAAATGGAAATGATTTTAGATTACAAGTGTACCTTCGGGTTGCAGGAAAGCAAAAGTACAAGGATGACGGAAAGCAAATGCCAAGTCAGCGTGAATAGTACGGGAGTACTGTTCATCTATTTATAGGCGTGGGACGTAGCCCATGCAAAATTACATTCATGTCCATTACATTTGCTACTGACTTATAGGAATCTATCAAGGCCTAAGTAGTCTTTTCATCTTTAAGTCGGTTCCCCTTTCTGCTATCGCGACGAAGCTTTCTGCGCATAGCTTCGGCTGTGCACCATCCTTCGTACAGCTTGATAATCAGCCCGTCCTTTATTTCAATCCCCCTTCGTCTGGCTTTGGCTTCGTTCTGACCGTACTCCATGTTCATGATCTGAGTCCAAAGATACCTGTTCATATAACTCACTTGGAAAATATTGTCAAATTATGTTTTTGAGGACCTTCGGAGGACGAAGGCTCCCAACAGTAGCCCCTCGCAATATTAATTTGTTAGTGATAAATTCAGATTGCGATGTGGACGGAGGCCTTAAGCTGAAGGTCCGAAAAAACACCTTCCCTTTGCTAGAATAGCAAAAGTCACTGACACCTGGGACCACACAGTTTCCGTCATATCGAGTGTATAAATAGGAGCCCACCACATTTGATTTGGCACGCTCTCTTTGCCATCTGTTTTTCCTGCTTATAAAGCTTTCTGCCCAAAAATATTTGTTTTCTTTCCTAGTTTTAAGCTTCGGAAGCGAGAAGTAAGATTTCCGAAGGGATGTCTGAGGAGAAGAAGGCTGGTGTCGAGATGAAGCTAAGTCTCTCTGAAGAGAAGAACCTGGGTTTTCTTGAGGCAATGTCGAAGACCAATACAGAAAAAATCACTAAGGAGATTTTAGAAGGTTTATCTGAAGATACTGGTGACAGCGACAGTTATGACGTAGAAAGCAGTGGGGGAGAGTCCGAAGATCGAACATGGCGGCCAAGTCACTCGGTTTTCGGGAAAACCACTATTAAGCAGAGTCATATTGACAATATGAGGGGGAGATATTTTCGAGATATATCTATTGTGAGGGCTGATGCTGGAGAAAAAACTTCTCCTACCCCCGAAGAAGATGAGGTCGTGATCTTCCGAAGCTTTCTCAAGGCTGGGCTTTGATTCCCCCTAAGCAGCTTTGTTGTCGAAGTCCTGAAGACATTTCAAATCTACCTTCATCAAATTACTCCCGAAGCTATCATAAGAATGGGGATCTTTGTCTGGGCTGTGAGAAGCCAAGGTTTAGAACCAAATGCTAAAAGCTTTTGCAAAATTCATGAGTTGTTATATGAGACGAAGCCCTGGGGGAAAGAACAATATCACAACAACTTTGGTTGTTACAGCTTCGGTGTCCGCTCCGGGTCAAGCTGCCCCGTGCCAACCTTTCGGAAGAGGTGACCCGGTGCCTGGATGACAGAATGGTTCTATGTAAAGAATGACTTGACAGCGCAGGAAGATGTTAAAAGTATCATTATGCGTCCTATCTGGCAACGCTTTGGACTCCGAAAACCGAAGGTTGAAATGGATGAAGCGGCCGAAGAATGCCAAAGAGCCTTCGGCGTAATCTGCTCTTTTATTGGGACAAGGGACTTGGTCCAAGAGCATATTGCCTTCAGGGTGTGGCCACTTGCAGGAAAGTGGGAAATGCCGAAGGAGACCATCAAAGAGTCTGACGAAGGTGGACTGGTCAGACTAAAATACACATTCAAATACGGGGATAAATTTGTTGAACCTGATGACGACTGGTTAAAAAGCATTGAAACCTTAAGTGACGAACTGCTTGGGGTATATTCGAAGGCCGAGAATACTGCATTATCGGCAGCCTTCGGAGGCCGAAAGAAGAAGAGGCTCAACCGGGTATTTGATGCAATCGGGTTTGTCTACCCTGACTATCATTATCCGGTGCCAGGCCGCAAAAGAAAAAATACTTCTCCTGCAACAGAAGTTGCCACAGGTGCTTCTAGTGAGCCAGCGCCGCAAAGAAAAAAGATGAAGGTGCTCACCCACCGGGCACGTTTTATTGAGCCGGCCATAGTGCCTAAATTTATCGGTGAAGTCTCTTTGGCCACTGAAACTACAGAGCCAACTCCAGTGCCGAAGATCGAAGAAAAAACTGAAGCACCTTCAGCAGAGAAGGCAGAAAAACCGAGAATTGAAGGACCAAAAATATTGGAAATCTTAAGTCCTTCAGCAAGTGTTGAGACAATAAAAAATCAAAAGGGTCCATCGGTGACCCCGAAAAGAAAAAGAATGATGAACGTGCTAGATGTTTTGGAGACAATTAAGTCTTCAAGCATAACTCCAAAGAAGACTGTTGAACTTCCTGAAGTGTCTACTGAAGCTTTAGTTGCTGAAGCTTCGAAGCAACAACTTGAAGCTGAAGCTGGGCCTTCAGAGCCCACCAAGGAACAATCTTTGGAAACCGAAGAAAAAATAAAAATGTCAGAGCCAATTTTGGTTGAAGAAATTGACACTGCCGCCCCCGAAGCTCCTTCCAACATATGCGATTACATTGTGCGACATGCTTCGGGGAAAAAATTATCTGAAGAAGAGATCTATGAAGCCAATCACTATGCCAGAGAATTAAAATATCCGAAGGGGGCAGTAGTGTTCAATGGGACAAACGAAGATGACTTCCTATACTGTCTCCCTGATAACAAAGAATTATCTGTCTGCCGGGAGATGGCTAGGAGTATGGGGTTTCCGAAGCTTGAAGCAGGACTATGCGCTATGACGAAGGAGGATCTTGCGGATAGCCTTGCCTATAATAGTCTGAAGGTGCGAGAATTGCGCGTTTTTGAAAATTTATGATTCGAAATCTATTGTTTTATTCTTATACTAACTTTTTACATATAGGGCTTAATACTAAGCAACGCGCTGAGAGCGCAAAAGAATGCCGAAGATGAAAGCTATGAAATTGCTTTCAACAACCTTCGGACAGAGGTTATCAAACTAAGGAACGAAGCCCTGGAAAAGGACAAAATTCTAGTTACATTGGTGGATAAAATAAAGGAGAACGAAGCTGTATTTAAAGCACAAGTTGCAGCTCAAAAGCACGAGATTGACAATCTTCGGAAGCAATTGGCCCGGGCAAAAGAAGAACGCATACTTGAAGAAACGAGGCGAGAATGTAGCGACCAATGGGCTAATCACTTGGAAGGAACCGTTGAAGAGCTTCGGTCTTCTAAGAAAAGGTGCTACGAAAAATCCATGGAATGTGTAAAGAAAATAAAAACCAGCTTCGCCAGTGTTGGCGCATTTTCGAGTGAGGAAGATTTTGTGAGAGGTAACCCGGAAGGACCGATCGAATGGATCAGCCATGAGGCTGAAGCCTTCGAAGAAATTTTAAACAGTCGCGGAGACATTTGTGCCTTCTCGGGTGCCAGGGGTATTGCTACTATGCTGGAGAAAAGAGGTTGCGATCATGTTAAGGCTCTTGCACAATCCGCAGCCAGCTTATCTCCTGAAGATATTAAAGAACCCTCGGCCGAAGCTAGCCAGGCTGGTGGAAAATTTTTCACCGACGTCTGGGACAATGGTGGCCGAGAAATGGCCCGAGAAATTATTCAGAAGAGTGAGAAGGGTATTCACGACGCTAGAGAAGTAGCTAAGACCGCTGACAGAAGCTCAGAGCCCGAAGGGCAAATAGGTATTAGCTAATGGTTTTTATTGTGTTGTAATTTTTGATTTTAAACTTTCGTTCGCAATTTGTAATAGCAATGTGGCCGTATCATGTCCTCCTTCAGATCCTACTGAAGCATCTCCGGGCCCTCTCCCGAAAGGAGACGAAGAAATTAAAAAGATGGCTGAAGCTATCATGGATGAAGTTGTTAACCGACTCCTGAATGAAGCTGCCGAAGTTGTTTTAAGAGAAGATTAAGCACCATTGTAAAGGCTTCTGAAATGAAATATGTGTGACATTTTGTAACCCTGTGATATATTTGCTTTTAATGATTCGATTCTTTACGATGCATGAAACTTTACATACGTACCGTTTTTGAGCCTTCGGCGAAAAAACACCTTCCCTTCTTTTCATGCTTCGTGAAGATAGAAGAACTTATGCATCACGACAATGTTCATAGTGCTCTGATGAAGGATATCCAAGCTTCGTGAAAATATTCTCCGAAGCTATATTCCGAAGATCAACATTGTATTCCCTTGTGACTTTGCACGATTTTCACTTTCTCAAAGCGTCCTTTCGAAGGTTGATACTGTGTCCCCTTCTTTTGCCATATGCAGCATGATGTATGATGCTTATGCTATGCAAAATGATGTGATGGTGTTATGTTATGTAGATGACATTTGTTCGAAGATACACACATATCCCCGTAAAACACACAATATTTTTGTATCAGCGCTGACTTTTCGCTGTAAGCTCTGCATTCCCTTAGGAACGACTTTGGAGCTTCTTCGCCTTTTACTTAGGCGGTATCAGCGTTGACTTTTCGCTGTATGCTCTGCATTCCCTTTGGAACGACTTTGGAGCAGAAAACTTACACTGCGTTCCCTTTGGAACGGCTTTTTGCGACTTCAGCAAACTTACTCTGCGCTCCTTAGAACGACTTTTTGTTGCTTCGAAGGATTTTTGATAATTCGAAAGGTCCTCCTTGTTGTCGCAAATCTTAAAGGTTCAGCAACTTAAGCCTGAGAAAACAAGTTTTCCTTGTTGCAAACAACGAAACTATTACATGAAAACTGAAAAATGTTTTTTATTACACAGAAAATAGAACTAAATGGAAAAGACTGCTATCAAGGTAGGATATTTGTCAATAGATGTGCTTCGACTCTGGCACAGTGCTATTGACTGTGCGAGCTTCGGATTGTTCCCTGAGATCCCTTTGGTGTGGAGCATATTGGCTTCCTTCCGGCTGTTGGCCCTGTTGCAGCGGTGGTGGAGGCGGAGGCTGTTGCCAGGAAGCTTGAGGTTGACTCGCCGAAGCAACAGAAACTGCAGGGTGATTGCCTATGTATTCTGGGATGTAAGGCGGATGGTACGAAGCAGTATGCATGACCTGCTTCGGCTGAACTTGTTGTGCTGTAGCTTCGGCTATCTCTTTTTGCTTCTGGATGGTAACATGGCACATCCTGGTGGTATGGCCCTTGTTTTCACCACAGAACAAGCAAAACATTCTCCTTGGTTGATCTCCAAATCTTCCGCCGAAGCCCCTGGCGCCTCTGCCTCTTGGAGCTGGTGGCCGGAAGAAACTTTGCTGTTGCCCCGAAGCCTGTGAGGAGCACTGCGGCCTGTGCTGCTGACTTCCCTTATCATCATTTTGAGTATTGTGGATGGACCTGACATGCCTCGGATAGAATCTTCCTCCGAAGCCCCTGGTCATTTCAGAAAACCTGAAAGCCTCCTCCCTTCTTTGGCGAAAATCGTTGTCGGCACGAATATACTCGTCCATCTTCTGGAGCAGCTTCTCCAAAGTTTGAGGAGGCTTCCTAGCAAAGTATTGAGCTGAAGGTCCAGGCCGAAGTCCCTTGATCATGGCCTCAATGACAATTTCGTTGGGCACCGTTGGTGCCTGCGCCCTCAAACGCAAGAACCTTCTGACATACGCCTGAAGGTATTCTTCATGATCCTGAGTACACTGGAACAAGGCTTGAGCAGTGACCGGCTTCGTCTGAAACCCTTGAAAGCTGGTTAACAACATGTCCTTCAGTTTTTGCCATGAAGTGATCGTTCCTGGTCGAAGGGAGGAATACCAGGTTTGAGCAACACTCCTGACAGCCATAACAAAAGATTTTGCCATGACTGCAGCATTGCCACCATACGAAGATACTGTTGCTTCCTAGCTCATCAAAAACTGCTTCGGGTCTGAATGGCCATCGAATATGGGAAGCTGGGGCGGCTTGTAGGACGGAGGCCAAGGTGTAGCCTGCAGCTCAGCGGACAGGGGAGAAGCATCATCGAAAACAAAATTTCCATGATGGAAATTGTCATACCAGTCATCTTCGTTGAATAAACCCTCCTGATGAAGGTCTTTTTGTTGAGGCCTTCGGTTCTGCTCATCGTGAGTAAGATGGCGAACTTCTTCAGAAGCTTCGTCTATCTGCCTTTGCAGTTCAGCTAGCCTGGCCATCTTTTCCTTCTTCCTCTGCACCTGTTGATGAAGCATCTCCATATCTCTGATCTCTTGATCTAGCTCATCCTCTTGAGGCGTTGGGCTGACAGCCTTCCTCTTCTGGTTTCGGGCTTCCCGAAGAGAGAGAGTCTCCTGGTTGGGGTCCAGCGGTTGCAGGGCTGCAGCCCCAGTCGATGAAGCTTTCTTCGGCGCCATAGCGAAGGTTTATGGCTTCCGAAGGTGTTCAAAAACTCAAAGTGGAAGTGAGTTCACCGGAGGTGGGCGCCAATGTTGGGGACTTGTTCTCAAATGCTTCGGATTAAGAACAAGGCAACATAAAAAGTGTTAAGTGAAAAAGTTCTTCGTCCCCTTAAACATTATTTCCCTTCGGGATATAATGTGTCCCGGACGAAGGTCACAAATAACATATCTTCGTAAGCGCAATAAATTATGACGAAGAGCTTACATGCAACATAAAAAGTAATATAAACATTTAAATATTACCACAACATCACTTCTATTTTATTATTATGTAAAAATGGAAATGATTTTAGATTACAAGTGTACCTTCGGGTTGCAGGAAAGCAAAAGTACAAGGATGACGGAAAGCAAATGCCAAGTCAGCGTGAATAGTACAGGAGTACTGTTCATCTATTTATAGGCGTGGGACGTAGCCCATGCAAAATTACATTCATGTCCATTATATTTGCTACTGACTTATAGGAATCTATCAAGGCCTAAGTAGTCTTTTCATCTTTAAGTCGGTTCCCCTTTCTGCTATCGCGACGAAGCTTTCTGCGCATAGCTTCGGCTGTGCACCATCCTTCGTACAGCTTGATAATCAGCCCGTCCTTTATTTCAATCCCCCTTCGTCTGGCTTTGGCTTCGTTCTGACCGTACTCCATGTTCATGATCTGAGTCCGAAGATACCTGTTCATATAACTCACTTGGAAAATATTGTCAAATTATGTTTTTGAGGACCTTCGGAGGACGAAGGCTCCCAACAAACGTCTTTTGTGTCGAATCCTGAAGAGAATAGGTAGAGGTCTTCCCTGCTGATCCTTGAAAAGAAATGACATAGTACAACCTAATAAACTTTTTGTATTTATTCATGAGGAACGGTAGGAAAACCCCCTCATTAAAATAAGTGAAAGAATCTAATGACCATTAATTATCTTCAAAAAATCAATCATTACTACTGCACCAAGTTGTTGGCAATAATAAATCTATATTCCTTTCATACCATTTAATCTGTTTAACACAGTGATTTTAGTAAGTTATGGATCACACTTGAAAGTATAAACCTATGATATGTCAAGGACTAGAGGCATTAGCTCTCTTTTAACAGTACTAAACCCATATTCATTCGATCTATTTTAATACAGAGATTTTAGTAAGTTCAGTATCACACTACACACATATTATTCTCTAAAAGATGCCTACCATTTTAATCAGTTATGCCACTTCTCAAAATTGTTCCATTATACAATGTTTACCAATTTGCACATCCATACATATCTCAACAAATGCTAAATCTTGATAGCGAGACAACGTTTTTTCGGTGTTTTTGATAGTCATTGACATAATCACAATGTGTGCCTTTTTATGTTCCATTAAATTAGACTGCTTAGGAAGGATACCATTATGTCAAGTATTTGTGGATGAACTCATATCATTGCTTTACTCGTGAAGACTGGATGCATTCTTAGTGGCTTTCTAATTAAACATTGAAGCACCCCAATCCTTTGGGACTCAAATATGATACAATTACTAGTCCTAGGAGGCTAGTAAACACATTTATACAACAGATGATTCCAGATCTGCCTACACGAGACAAACCTATAAAGGTGGTGATCAACTTTAAGAGTTGGTCCACAACTCGGGACATATCATCAGAGTGGGGCTGAAGCAGCCCGATATACGCAGCAAAGCAAATCAACGGTCCAACAGCCACATGCAAGGTTGGGAACAATCGTAACTCTTACCCGATCTCTTTTTTCTGAAAAACAACAAATAAGCAAGGGTGAGTACAAACGTACTCAGCAGCCCACCTTCACCCGCGGAATGGGGAAATCAGATATAATGCATGGAATATGTGGAGCTCAGGATATTTTGCAGAAACAACAATATTTTATGCAGGGTTGTTTTGTAAACATTTTGTATTTTTCAAAGCGCATCCTCTCCCAAAGGAGCAGGAAGTTTTTCAATATAGAACAAAATCCCTTGGACTAAACCATCCAGGTATCTCAGCAGTTTCCCACTGGTTTTCATTTTCAAAAACAGCTACTGGACTTCCCGTCCACCATAGCTCACGGCTCAACCGTCGGACCTTTTAAAAACCACTTTTCAAAAGCATCTCTTTTTGAAAACAAAACACTAATTGTCATACCACACCAGACTCATCCATTCCTGTGGACACAGACTATTCGAATATGTTTGAACTCTGCGCAGAGGGATACACTTTACCCACTAGTCCGGTTTCTGTGATCTCACCGTCGTGAGACCCGAATGCCGAATCTCTTTCTTTCCTCGCACGTCCTTACCTTAATGGTTATACCGGAAGGAGTCAGGCCACCGCCATGTCCAAACCGGACAAAACATTCCCCCTCCTTATCCTCCCGGTGCTCCCCAGCCTTCATAACCCTGGGGTTTGGACCATACGAGTTCAGATTGAGTGCCTGCCCATACAGTCTCGAGTGGTTGTACTTATCATGAGTATAGGTAGTGAAGGATGACAATCCGGTCCTTATGTGAGGGGACAATCCTTCTGCTGACACCTAAACCAGCTGAGCCATCACCTTAGGCCCTCCCCTAAACCAGGGAGTCCCTGATCATCCCTACTCAAAGGTGATAAGGGTGAAAACCCTTCATCATACACATTTTGAAAAGCATTTTCTTTTGAAAACTCACACCTTTTCTCAAATCATTTGTAACAAATATATCAAGGATTGATTGCGGCAAGCGGCTGGGTGGCCATAATAACTTGTCTCAAAATCATATTATGCATAAAATAATAGGGTGAGGGTTGTGGTTGAAAAATCATAGGTAATTTATGCATCAAAGGGATCCAGTGAGCTTGCTGTGCTTATCCGGCGAAGGGGGAAGGAGAGCTCGCGGAACTGGCTTTTGGCTCCACCGCCTGGCGTAGACTTGCAGATCTGGCCTCCACGAGACGACACGAACGCTCCGATAACTATGCAACATGAACAAGCAAACATACAAACCAGCAAATATACCAACAAATATTTAATATAGTGGTCAGAATAGTGATATATGGATGGGTAGAGTCTTGAGCAGAATCTGTGTCATGTGGCGTTGGGATACTACTAGTGGTGGAGCGGAGGTGCTTACCAGGAGGGTTGACTGGAGGTGAAGCGACACTATGTGTGTAGCCGGCAGAGCGGAGTAACTGAGTGGGTGGGGTGTTTGCCTTGGCTGAGTGTGTTGAGTGTGCGTGGAGAGGGAGAGGGTAGCTGGGTGTATTTATAGCTGGGTGTATGTGGTGTAGCACAGTGAAGTTCACTGTTGGTGAGAATAGTGACGAATAAATCATCTGACTTAGTCTGAACAGGCAGAATATGGGACGAGAGTATTTTGGGAGTTTTCTGGAATATGAACCATGCTTAAGGGATGACATGGTTGGATAGGGAATAATTCGATAAGAATTTAGAAACAAGAATTATTGGAATCAAAGTTTGGAAGCCTGGTTCGAAGGAATCTCAAAGTTAAGCGTGCTCAACTTGGAGAAACCTGGGATGGGTGAACCGATGGGAAGTTCCCTACTGGAAGGAAAATCACAGTCACCGGAGTTCGTATGACTAGAATATGGGTCTGGCTGGTCTTAGGTGGACTGGACAGCATGATGGATGAGTAGTTAAAATTTGGGGCGATCAGATGATTGATGAATAGTAACGATGAATAGTAACGATGAATAGTGACGGCGAAAAGTTACCATAGATATCATCGATGAATAGTAACGATGATGAATAATGTCGATGAATAGTAAGATGGTGAATAATGTCGATGAATAGTAACGGTAAATAGTAACGATGAATAGTAATGATGAATAGTTCGTATGAACGAACGATGAATAGTGACGATGAACGATGAATATGAACTATGAACGAACGATCGAATGATCGGACGAACGAACGATCGAAATTTCGGCAGCATAACAGCAGGACAAAGATTATCTGGAAGAACGATGAATAGGGACTAAGAACGAACGATGAAAGATGAATAGGAACTATGAACGAAATGATGAATTATCGAATGATCAAACGAACGAACGATCGGAATTTCGGCAGCATCACGGCAGGAAAAAGATTATTTGGACGAACGAACGGATGAACGATCGAACGATCGGACGAACGGACGAACGATCGATCGAACGAACGAACAAACTAAGAACAGGGGGACGAACGATTGAAGAACGACCGAACGATCCTTGTGCTAGTGTGTGCTTGTGTGGGAGGTGGAGTGGGCGTGTGGGAGGGGAGTGGAGAGAGTTGCCATGAAATGGCTTGGGGTGGGATGAGAGGAGGCCCTTGCCCCTCTATTTATAACCATGGTGGGGGGATTAGGGGGAGGGATGAGAGGATTAGTGGGTGGATGAGAGGATTAGTGGGAGATTAGCATGGATTTGTCTTATATGAGTGTAATTAGCTTGTAGAGCTCACCGTATGACACCAGAGGCATACATATACGTATGAGCATGAGGAAAGTTATGAAGAAAATATTTGTAGGGACTTGAAAATTGATTCTGAAGGTATTTCTGAGGAGGAAAATATTTGGAGAATTATCGGTGGAATATTTGGACAGTATTTCTGGAAAAGAACTCGAGGGGATTACTGGGGAAATATCTGGGCAGTATTTCTAGAAACAATTTGTGGGTGATCCCTGGGGAAATATTTGTAGGATATTTTGAGGAGGATTTTGGAGAGAATATAGATCACTATATTTTATTTGTTGATATCAACTTGCAAACAAACATTTTGAATCAAAATTTAAAATTCATTTTGAATTTAGAGCGAGTTCGAGAAAATTCCAAGATTTGAATTTTTGGGATGCTACAAATCTACCCCACTTAAAATGATTCTCGTCCTTGAGATTCGGCTTAGAAGGGTTATGGGTATAGCTTTACTTCAGCTACATATCTTCACTTTGCATACGCTTCGGGGAGATGGAGCTTCAACAAAATCTGGCTTTTGAGGAGCATCCGGTTGCTGATTGCAAACGCTGATTCTAGCTACTCAAAGATCATCTTCAGGCTTCTAGGTTCCGCTTGGTAGCTAGCTTATTGAGGAAGCATAGATGCCAACACACAAACCTTTCTCTTGCGAACTCCCACATGGATTCCTTCCTTGATTGGTCTTCTGGTGCTTCATCAACAAAACTTAGGTGACCACTTCTCATCTAGAAACTTATATGCTTTGATGATCTGGTCCTCCACAAGCTTGCTACATGCCTTCTTCTTTTTCTCCATAGCAGGAACCTTACTGGAACACTACCCCACTTAAAAAGAATGAGGGTAGAACTCTTGAATCTTGGGGATTTGAACTCCTTGAAGTACCTCATAACAAGGTTGTTACGGGGCCTTCTTCTGCTGTTGCTGCTTGACCAGGCTGCACAGAGATGACTGACACAGGGTTGATTCTGGGAGAACCTTCTTCTTATCTTCTCTTCACTATCTTCTTTTCACTAACCCTTTCTTTCTCTTTGCTCTTCCCACTGGAGGATTCTATCAAAGAGTATTACCATCATACAGAGGAGAAAACCAAAGACTATGAACCATGTACAACAGTCTTCAACCCAAGAATCACCAAACATTGTGATCTTATGGGCGAGGGAGTGGAAAATGGAGTTGCTTGCGATTTGGCAGAGAGGATTTTATCAGGTGGGTGTGTACTTTGCTTTGAGCGGAATAGGAACTGAGGGAGTTGTTGGGGGGTTTATAGGCGAGCGGTATGCGAGGTGGTGCTCGAGTGCGGAGTGGCAGTGATGGAGCAGGTGCCATGCGGCAGCAGGTGCGACAAGGTGAGGGGGGCCTGGTGTTGCCGGCGATGATGGCGGCAGTGGGTGTGTTGTGAAAGTCGCCTAGAGGGGGGTGAATAGGGCGAAACTGAAATTTACAAAGTTAATCACAACTACAAGCCGGGTTAGCGTTAGAAATATAAGCGAGTCTGAGAGAGAGGGTGGAAAACAAATCGCAAGCAAATAAAGAGTGAGGCACAAGGATTTGTTTTACCGAGGTTCGGTTCTTGCAAACCTACTCCCCGTTGAGGTGGTCACAAAGACCGGGTCTCTTTCAACCCTTTCCCTCTCTCAAACGATCACTTAGACCGAGTGAGCTTCTCTTCTCAATCACACGGGACACTAAGTCCCCGCAAGGACCACCACACAATTGGTGTCTCTTGCCTTGGTTACAATTGAGTGAATCACAAGAAGAATGAGAAAGAAAAGAAGCAATCCAAGCGCAAGAGCTCAAATGAACACAAGTGTCACTCTCTCTTGTCACCATTTGATTTGGAGTGATTCCGGACTTGGGAGAGGATTTGATCTCTTTGGTTGTGTCTAGAATTGAATGCTATAGCTCTTGTAATGTGTTGGAAGGTGGAAAACTTGGACGCAATGAATGGTGGGGTGGTTGGGGTATTTATAGCCCCAACCACCAAACTAGCCGTTTGGTGGAGGCTGCTGTCGAATGGCTCGATGATTTTCTTTGAGCCTTTGATCATTAGCTCAAAGCTTACAAACTTCCCTATAACCTCCTCGGGAGACATTAGCTTGTATCTAGGATCACCTTGAATTAATTAAACTTGCGTAGGGTTAAGAAAAACGAGGGATCTAAGAATAACCTTGACCATCTCATGGTCATCCCATTTTGTGCTCCCGAGTTTGCGCACTTGGTTCACCAAGGTCTTCAAGCGGTTGTACATAGCTTGCGGATCCTCCCCTTGGTGAAGCATGAAGCGATCGAGCTCCCCCTCGATCGTTTCCCACTTGGTGATCTTGGTCACCTCGTCTCCTTCGTGCGCGGTCTTGAGCACGTCCCAAATTTCCTTTGCGCTCTTCAACCCTTGCACCTTACTATACTTCTCTCGACTTAGAGAGGCGAGGAGTATAGTAGTGGTTTGGGAGTTGAAGTGGTGGATTTGGGCCACTTCGTCCGAATCGTAGTCTTCATCCCCTACGGATGGTACCTGTACACCAAACTCAACAACATTCCAAATGCTTGTGTGGAGTGAGGTTAGATGATGCCTCATTTTGTCACTCCACATATTACAATCTTCACCGTCAAAAATCAGTGGTTTGCCTAATGGAACAGAGAGTAAAGGACTACGCTTTGAAATATGAGGGTAGCATAGGGGGATCTTACTATACTTCTTGCGCTCATGGCGCTTAGAAGTAATGGACGGCGCGTCGAAGCCGGAGGTGGATGGCGATGAAGAATCGGTCTCGTAGTAGACCACCTTCCTCATCTTCTTTTTCTTGTCGCCACTCCGATGCGACTTGTGGGAAGAGGATTCCTTTTCCTTTTCCTTCCCTTTGTTGCGGGACTCTCCCGATGGAGCCTTCCCGAGGCTTGTAGCGGGCTTGTCGCCGGTCACCATCTCCTTCTTGGCGTGATCTCCCGACATCACTTCGAGCGGTTAGGCTCTAATGAAGCATCGGGCTCTGATACCAATTGAAAGTCACCTAGAGGGGGGGGGGTGAATAGGGCGAAACTAAAATTTACAAAGTTAATCACAACTACAAGCCGGGTTAGCGTTAGAAATATAAGCGAGTCCGAGAGAGAGGGTGGAAAACAAATCGCAAGCAAATAAAGAGTGAGACACAAGGATTTGTTTTACCGAGGTTCGGTTCTTGCAAACCTACTCCCCGTTGAGGTGGTCACAAAGACCGGGTCTCTTTCAACCCTTTCCCTCTCTCAAACGGTCCCTTAGACCGAGTGAGCTTCTCTTCTCAATCACACGGGACACAAAGTCCCCGCAAGGACCACCACACAATTGGTGTCTCTTGCCTTGATTACAATTGAGATTGATCACAAGAAGAATGAGAAAGGAAAGAAGCAATCCAAGCGCAAGAGCTCAAATGAACACAACAAATCTCTCTCTCTAATCACTAGAGCTTTGTGTGGAGTTGGGAGAGGATTTGATCTCTTTGGTGTGTCTTGTATTGAATGCTATAGCTCTTGTAAGGTGTAGAAGTGTAGAAACTTGGATGCAATTGAATGTGGGGTGGTTGGGATATTTATAGCCCCAACCACCAAAATGTGGCCATTGGAAGTTTGCTGTCGCATGGCGCACCGGACAGTCCGGTGCGCCACCAGACACTGTCCGGTGCGCCAGCCACGTCAGCCAGCCGTTGGGGTTCGACCATTGGAGCTCTGACTTGTGGGGCCTCTGGGCTATCCGGTGGTGCACCAGACAGGTCCTGTAGACTGTTCGGTGCGCCAACTGCGCGTGCTCTGACCTCTGCGCGCGCAGGCGCACATTAAATGCGTTGCAGTCGACCGTTGCGCTTGAAGTAGCCGTTGCTCCGCTGGCACACCGGACAGTCTGGTGTGCCACCGGACACTGTCCGGTGCGTCACCGGACGGTCCGGTGAATTATAGCAGAGCGCCCTCTGATTTTCCCGAAGGTGAGGAGTTCAGCGTCGAGTTCCTTGGTGCACCGGACACTGTCCGGTGCGCCAGACCAGGGTGCCTTTGGGATGTCTTTGGCTCTCTTTGTTTGAACCCTTTCTTGGTCTTTATATTGGTCTATTGTGAACCTTTGGCACCTGTAAAACTTATAGACTAGAGCAAACTAGTTAGTCCAATTATTTGTGTTGAGCAATTCAACCACCAAAATCTATTTAGGAAAAGGTGTAAGCCTATTTCCCTTTCAATCTCCCCCTTTTTGGTGATTGATGCCAACACAAACCAAAGCAAATATAGAAGTGCAGAATTGAACTAGTTTGCATAATGTGAGTGCAAATGTTGCTTGGAATGAAACCAATTATACTTACTAGATGCGCATGGATGTCTTCTCTTTTTATTAACATTTTGGACCACGCTTGCACCACATGTTTTGTTTTTGCAAAATGTTTTAGAAATTCTTTTCAAAGTTCTTTTGCAAATAGTTAAAGGTAAATGAATAAGATTTTTGAGAAGCATTTTCAAGTTTTGAAATTGTCTCCCCCTGTTTCAAATGCTTTTCCTTTGACTAAACAAAACTCCCCCTTAATGAAATCCTCCTCTTAGTGTTCAAGAGGGTTTTAGATATTAATTTTGAAGAGGGTACACGAATTTGAAATTGCATCAAAATAAGATACCAATTGAAAAAACTTCACCAATTAATAGACTCAATTGGTGGTGGTGCGGTCCTTTTGCTTTGGGCTAATACTCTCTCCCCCTTTGGCATGAATCGCCAAAAACGGATATTTGAGTGAAATATAAGCCCCTTTTAAAACTACTTTCTCCCCCTTTGGATAGAAGTATAGAAATGAAGATTATACCAAAGTTGGAGAGTTGGAGCGACGGCGAAGGATGAATGAGTCGATGAAGCGGAGTGGAAGCCTTGTCTTCGCCGAAGACTCCTTTGCCCTTTCAAACTATGACTTAGCATGAAATGGACTTGAAAGAACACATTAGTCATAGCACATGAAAGAGATGATCAAAGGTATATATATGAGCTATGTATGTAAGACATCAATAAAAATTCCTAGAATCAAGAATATTTAGCTCATGCCTAAGTTTGGTAAAAGTTTGTTCATCCAGTGGCTTGGTAAAAATATCGGCTAATTGTTCTTTGGTGCTAACATATGCAATCTCGATATCCCCCTTTTGTTGGTGACCCCTTAGAAAATGATACCGAATGGCTATGTGTTTAGTGCGGCTATGCTCAACGGGATTATCCGCCATGCGGATCGCATTCTCATTATCACATAGAAGAGGAACTTTGGTTAATTTGTAACCATAGTCCCTAAGGGTTTGCCTCATCCAAAGCAATTGCGTGCAACAATGGCCTGCGGCAATATACTCGGCTTCGGCGGTTGAAAGGGCCACAAAATTTTGCTTCTTTGAAGCCCAAGACACCAAGGACCTTCCCAAGAACAGGCAAGTCCCCGATGTGCTCTTTCTATTAATTTTGCACCCTGCCCAATCGGCATCGGAATAACCAATTAAATCAAATGTGGATCCCCTGGGGTACCAAAGGCCAAACTTAGGAGTATAAACTAAATATCTCAAGATTCGTTTTACGGCCCTAAGGTGAGCTTCCTTAGGATCGGCTTGGAATCTTGCACACATGCATACGGAAAGCATAATATCCGGTCGTGAAGCACATAAATAGAGTAAGGAACCTATCATCGACCAGTATACCTTTTGATCTACGGATTTACCTCCCGTGTCGAGGTCGAGATGGCCATTAGTTCCCATGGGTGTCTTGATGGGCTTGGCGTCCTTCATCCCAAACTTGTTTAGAATGTCTTGAATGTACTTGGTTTGGCTAATGAAGGTGCCCTCTTGGAGTTGCTTGACTTGGAATCCTAGAAAATACTTCAACTCCCCCATCATAGACATCTCGAATTTTTGTGTCATGATCCTACTAAATTCTTCACATGTAGATTCGTTAGTAGACCCAAATATAATATCATCAACATAAATTTGGGAAACAAACAAATCATTTGCAAGAGTTTTAGTAAATAAAGTAGGATCGGCCTTTCCGACTTTGAAGCCATTAGCAATAAGGAAATCTCTTAGGCATTCATACCATGCTCTTGGGGCTTGCTTGAGCCCATAAAGCGCCTTAGAGAGTCTATAAACGTGGTTAGGATACTCACTGTCTTCAAAGCCGGGAGGTTGCTCAACATAGACCTCCTCCTTGATTGGTCCATTGAGGAAGGCACTCTTCACGTCCATTTGGTAAAGCTTGAAGCCATGGTAAGTAGCATAGGCTAATAATATACGAATGGACTCAAGCCTAGCTACGGGTGCATAGGTTTCACCGAAATCCAAACCTTCGACTTGTGAATAACCCTTGGAAACAAGTCGGGCTTTGTTCCTTGTCACCACACCATGCTCGTCTTGTTTGTTGCGGAAGACCCACTTGGTTCCTACAACATTTTGGTTAGGACATGGAACTAAATGTCATACCTCATTTCTCGTGAAGTTGTTGAGCTCCTCTTGCATCGCCATCACCCAATCCGAATCTTGAAGTGCTTCCTCTACCCTATGTGGCTCAATAGAGGAAACAAAAGAGTAATTCTCACAAAAATGTGCAACACGAGATCTAGTGGTTACCCCCTTATGAATGTCGCCGAGGATGGTGTTCACGGGGTGATCTCGTTGAATTGCTTGGTGGACTCTTGGGTGTGGCGGCCTTGCAACTTGCTCATCCTCCTTGTCTTGATCATTTGCATCTCCCCCTTGATCATTGTTGTCATCTTGAGGTGGCTCATCTTCTTGATCTTCTTCTTCATCATCTTGAGCCTCATCCTCATCTTGAGTTGGTGGAGATGCTTGCTTGGAGGAGGATGGTTGATCTTGTGCTTGAAAGGGCTCTTCGGATTCCTTAGGACACACATCCCCAATGGACATGTTCCTTAGCGCGACGCACGGAGCCTCTTCATCATCTAATTCATCAAGATCAACTTGCTCTACTTGAGAGCCGTTAGTCTCATCAAACACAATGTCACAAGAAACTTCAACTAGTCCAGTGGACTTGTTAAAGACTCTATATGCCCTTGTGTTTGAATCATATCCTAGTAAAAAGCCTTCTACAGCCTTAGGAGCAAATTTTGATTTTCTACCTCTTTTAACAAGAATAAAACATTTGCTACCGAAGACTCTAAAATATGAAACATTGGGCTTTTTACCGGTTAGGAGTTCGTAAGATGTCTTCTTGAGGATTCGGTGTAGATACAACCGGTTAATGGCGTAGTAGGCGGTGTTGACCGCCTCGGCCCAAAACCGATCCGAAGTCTTGTACTCATCAAGCATGGTTCTTGCCATGTCCAATAGAGTTCTATTCTTCCTCTCCACTACACCATTTTGTTGTGGCATGTAGGGAGAATAGAACTCATGCTTGATGCCCTCCTCCTCAAGAAAGCCTTCAATTTGTGAATTTTTGAACTCCGTCCCATTATCGCTTCTTATTTTCTTGATCCTCAAGCCGAACTCATTTTGAGCCCGTCTCAAGAATCCCTTTAAGGTCTCTTGGGTTTGAGATTTTTCCTGTAAAAAGAACACCCAAGTGAAGCGAGAATAGTCATCCACAATAATAAGACAGTACTTACTCCCACCGATGCTTATGTAAGCGATCGGGCCGAATAGGTCCATGTGGAGGAGCTCTAGTGGTCTGTCGGTCGTTAAGATGTTCTTATGTGGATGATGAGCGCCAACTTGCTTCCCAGCTTGGCATGCGCTACAAATCCTGTCTTTCTCAAAATGAACATTGGTTAGTCCTAAAATGTGTTCTCCCTTTAGAAGCTTGTGAAGATTCTTCATCCCAACATGTGCTAGTCGGCGATGCTAGAGCCAGCCCATGTTAGTCTTAGCAATTAAGCAAGTGTCGAGTTCAGCTCTATTGAAATCAACTAAGTATAGCTGACCCTCTAACACTCCCTTAAATGCTACTAAATCATCACTTCTTCTAAAGACAGTGACACCTACATCAGTAAATAGACAGTTGTAGCCCATTTTGCATAATTGAGATACGGAAAGCAAATTGTAATCTAATGAATCAACAAGAAAAACATTGAAAATAGAGTGGTCAGGTGATATAGCAATTTTACTGAAAGGGAATTAGGCTTACACCTAGTTCCTAAATAATTTTGGTGGTTGAATTGCCCAACACAAATATTGGACTAACTAGTTTACTCTAGTGTATAAGTTATACAGGTGCAAAAGGTTCACATTTAGCCAATAAAAAGACCAAGTTTTGGATTCAACAAAGGAGCTGCGAGGCAACCGAGGGCACCTCTGGTCGATGGCACCGGACTGTCCGGTGTGCACCGGACAGTGTCCGGTGCGCCCAGAGGACTTCGACTTCAACCCTTCGCCCTCGGGAGAAGACTTCGTCTTCAACCCTTCGCCCTCGGGATTTCGCGGAGGACGGCGCGCTATAATTCACCGGACTGTCCGGTGTGCACCGGACATGTCCGGTGCGCCAAGACAGCGCGGCCTTCGGAACTCGCCAGCCTCGGGTTTGCGCAGCAGCTGCTCCGCTATAATTCACCGGACATGTCCAGTGTACACCGGACTGTCCGGTGTAACTGCGGGGCAATGGCTACTTCGGCGCCAACGGTCGACTCTGACAGCAAACTGTACACGCGGCAGCGTCAGAGCAGAGGATCAGAGAGGCACCGGACTGTCCGGTGTGCACCGGACTGTCCGGTGTGCACCGGACTGTCCGGTGCCGCATGAGGACAAAGCCTCCAACGGTCGACCAGCTCCAACCCAACGGCTATTTGGTGACGTGGCTGTCACACCGGACATGTCCGGTGTGCACCGGACTGTCCGGTGCGCCATCGACAGACAGCCCTCACCAACGGCTAGATTTTGGTTGGTGGCTATAAATACCACCCCAACCGGCCACTTCAAGGGGTGGGAGCCCAAGCAACATTCCAAGTCATTTAGTTGACATACTCAAGCCCTCCCAACCACTTATATTCATTGATCCATCCTATACACAAGATTTAGACCACTACAACCAACACAAGTGCCACAAAAGAGAGAGCAAGCAAAAGAGAGCTACTCATTTGAGTTTAGCACTAGTGCCTTGTGAGATTCATTGAGAGATAGTGTGTGCTTCATCTTTGTGTTCATTTGCGCGTGGAGTTTTGACTCCCATTCGAGCTTCCTCCAAAGTTTTGGAGGCTTGTAAAAGCTAGCAAGAGACACCAAAGCTTGTGGTGGTCCTTGTGGGATCAAGAGTGATCCTTGAGAAGAAGAAGAGCTCCCCGATCCTTGTGTGATCGGGGGAGAGAGGGAAAGGGTTGAAAAAGACCCGTCCTTAAGTGGACTCCTCAACGGGGACTAGGCCTTCGAGGGCCGAACCTCGGTAAAACAAATCACCCGTGTCCATTGTGTTTATTGCTTGTGATTTGTTTACTTTCCCTCGCTCTAAGTTTTCTTGCACCTTTATTTGCTAATATCATTTGGTGTTGCTTCAAGTCAATTCCCATTTAGTGAAGCAACACGTTGCAAGAAAGAAATTGACCTAGTGCTCTTCTCATCTAAGGTTTCTTGCTTTGTTATTCTATAACTTATCAATAGTATTGATTTATCACTTCCGCATTATTTAGCAATACTCCTTTCAAGCAAGATCTTAGTTTGTATACTCTTATATTTGTATATCTTGTTCTAACCACTAATCAAGGGATCTAGTTGGGGGATAAAGTTTTAATTTTCAGGTTCCGCCTATTCACCCCCCCTCTAGGCGACTATCAATTGGTATCAGAGCTAGGCACTTCATCTTGAGTCTAACAACTCGAAGTGATGGCTCGTAGAAGATCCCAAAAGAACAAGAAGACTCAGGAGAACCCAACTCGGAAGGAGGTAACTCTTGAGATTTTATTTGATGATTGTTCTAACTATGATTCTTGGTCATCTAGTGTGATAAATGCTTTTAGAACCATAGATCCTCGATTAGAACAAATCATAGACAAGAGTATTTTTCCCTCTAATTTTAATGGAAAAATTAATTCCGAGGAAGATCAAAAATGTTATCGCTTAAACTATCTAGCTTTTGACATCTTAGTTAATTCTCTTAGCAAAGAAGATTATCATGCCTTCATATCAAACTATGACGAATCCATTCCTGATGCGCATGATATTTGGACTAGAATTAGAAGCAAATTTGATGAGTCCAAACATGATAGTACATTTTGTGTCTCTACTTCCTTTGGTATTTGTGATACTAACCCTTGCAAGGAAGAAGAAGAAAATGAACGGTGGAGACCAAACGATGAATCCACCTCTCCAAAAGGTTTGTCTTCCCATTTCGATTCCCACATGTGTTGTGTGGCTAATGAAAATGATAGCGGAAGCACAAATAAGGATGAGGAGGAAGAAAGAAGCTTTGTGCAACTCTATGCTCGCCTAAGCCAAGAAGATAAGGCGGTCATGCTTAAACTTCTAGAAAGAGCAAGAGAGCAAAGCGAAGCTCGTCAAAGGATAGAAGATGTTCTCTCCATGAAAATGCTACACTTTGACGAGTTGACTAAAGAACATGAGGAGCTAAAGTGCTCTCATGTTGATTTGGTCCAAAGGTATGAAACTGTTTCAATTGAGCATAATAACGCTTTACATTGTATCGCTCAATTAGTAAATAGGAATACCTTGCTTAAGGACCAAGTAGAAAAGCTAAAAGTTGAAAATCTAGCTTTTCAAGATAAATATGATATGCTTCTATGTTCTCATGAAAATCTTATGGATGATCATATCATATTAAACATTGCTCATGAGGTTGTGATAGAAAACATAAAATCCCAACAACCTCACTCATGCACATATATTCAAATTAATACTATATTACCATGTGCTAATGCTTGTTGTCCATCGACAAGCAAATCTTCCTTTGAGCTAGAATTTGCAGGAACAAATGTTGATTCATATCAAAAGCTCAAGGAAGAAAATGAGAGGCTAAAGAAGAGCTTGACACAACTAAAAGGGAAATGCATTGCCCAACCTTCTCAAGATAACCGTAATCACATGGTGAAGAAGCTTGAGACGGGAACAAACGTGGCATGCACTACATCCCTTGAAGAAAATGTCAAGGATTTGAGGATTGCCAAGAGGAAGAAACAAAAGATGAAATTCAACACCTCCTCCAAAAGCCTCAACCACGCCTCCACAAAAGGTAACATCCAAGGTAATAATCAAGCCACACTTCGCATTAAGAGGTGTAGTGAATGCTTTGAAGAGGGGCACTTGATTAGGTCATGTCCCTACATTAAAAATGGCTTGATTATTAACAAGGATGATAGACTTTGTTTTAAATGCTCCAAGAAGGGACACTTGCTTAGATCTTGTCCCCATTTAAAACAAAAAGACATAGGGTTAGAAAAGAAAGTTTTTACTAACCATGTAGCAGGCAACAAACAAGGAAGGAAGAAATCTTCAAGAGTTGAAGATCGCCTATGCTACATATGCCGAAAGAAGGGACATCAATGCAAGGATTGTCCCATTGGTAACAATTCCACTCTTAGCTTGTCAATTAAATCTCATGTAACTAGGCAACCCAAAATTGCAACTTGTGCTAGAAAGGTAATGAGTTTACCTAGTGCTAACACAAAGGACTTTTGGGTTCCTAGATCTCTGTTGACTAACCATGATGGACCCATCAAGCGATGGGTACCAAAATATACTTGACAAGCTTTGTAGGGGAAGGAGATGATGTGAAGTCTTTGGGGTGCTTGAGAGAGTTCATTCAATTCTTATCAACTCAAGCTATCAATCTTCAATGGTCTATATTTATGATTGACCCAAGGTTATTTTCAAATTGCTATGTCTTAAACTCATATCATCTCGAGGAAGATATTATATGTTGTAGGAAGTGAAGAGATATCATATGCAAAAATCAAGGCCTACAACATGGAAGAAAGCCAAAGGATGGTAACACTTATCATTTAAAAGTGCAAGTATTTAAATTATCATTTCTTATGTGTCTTGTGTAGTCGCATAGAAAAATTGAAGCACTTCAAATATCTTTAGATTAATATTACCTTTCTTTGAAGAATTTCCTCTCATATGGTAGATTGCACATTCATCATTTCCATACTATGACAATCTACATGCTTTAATTTATTGCTAGTATGTCATGGCATATTCTTCCTCTAATTATCTTGTTATTGCCATGACTCTAGATATAGAGAGATATTTCATGTTCTTAAAGGAATAAGGTGTCATGTAAGGAATTCAAATCCTTAGGACACTTGTAAAGGAAAACTCTCTCTATAACTAGAATAGTGAGACTAATGATTTTTATCTAAGTAACCCAAGTAGTCTCACTTGTAGAGAATAAGTTTCTCTTTGGAAGCATGTAATCTAACATACAAAGAAAAATCAATCCAATGATTTATGTTGATTTGCTCCTTGCCTATATTGGGTTTGATTCTTTCACATTTATCGCTTTCCAAATCGTGAATTAGATCTATTCCTATCTTAAGGATTATTTATGCTTGTTTTATGAGTTAAAACTAAGCATAACATCATCTATGGATAATCTAGTTCATGCTATGAAGTTTCCATGCTTTTAGTAATATAGCTTTTCATTCCCTATCAAAAATGATTACTAAATGGAAACTAGTGCTTGTGTTGCTACTAACATCTCTCTTGAGTTCAATTATAAAAATCTACAAGAAAGAAAGTGCACAAGCCTCATGGGTTGATCTTCACCCAAAGGAAGAAAGGTAAAAAGCAAAGGTATGGGAACTCATCTTATTAAGTTTGGTTCCCATCTCAATGGGTATTTAATCTAAATTATCATATTCTACCCTTGTGAGGAATAGATTCTTTATTGAACCGAAATTAACCAAGTGTGCATTCAATAAATGCGCTTGTCCATTAGAATCTAATTCATGCCTTTGCTATATCCATTTTCATATTGATGCGCTTCTAAGTCATGATACTAAATTCAATATGAAGAAGTAAAATTTCTTTGATTGATCAAAAATGATTAAAAAAGGTGCTCATTCCTCTTTTGCTAATAGTGTGCACTAACGGTAAAGAATTTACTTCATGTCTATGTGACTCATGGATGATGAATTATGCTTATTTCCTATCTATAAGAAATCATCCATCACTATATACTCCCTTGTATTACTAACATTCTTCTTGAGTATTTTCAATAAGTTTGAAAGGAAAAGGAAGCCACTGCAAAGGGAGGACTCTCAAATGAAAGAGGAAAACATCAAGAACAACACCACCTACTTCTACGAAACAATCAATGGTGTGGTTGTGAGTATTCTAAACTCTTTCATACTGAGAATACTAGGCTCAAGTTGTTTATTACAAATTTAATGAGCCTTGATCAAGATGTATAATGCTTCTCTCTATTTGTCTTTAAAGTAAATGCATCCATTCAATTCATTCAAATACTTGATGCATATCTTTAGGGGGAGCCTTTTATCTTGATTATGTTGAGACTATTGCTTTATCTCAGTATTTTCATATAGTCTCTTGCATGAGAATAAGTTTCTCATGAAGTATGCTACTATCTTTTAATTCTTGTCTTTCACTCTAAAGTAGCATATTTACTGGATTCTCCTACTCTAAGCTTAGTTGATAATTTATTGTGTATGTTGTTCTCTTGATCACATCTGTTATTTGCTTGATCATTGAATGACTTCCTTTAACAATCATGCCTCTTAGTGCCGCATATTCTATCTATCAATATCTCTTGATATGCACTAAGTTAAAAGGAGAATTCATGATACATTTATGCAACTTGTGATCCATTTGATATATGCTAACAATAAACTTGAAAAGATCACTAGTTGTAGAACTCTCTCTTGTGCAAAATATTTCCATATATTGTCATTAAGAATTGGTCTTAAGCATCTAAGGCTAAGGATAAGCACAATGAAGAGAGCGTACCTATGTAAAGGTACATAAAGGTAAAACTCTCCTTTCATTTAAACTTGTACCTAAATCTTCCTTTTCTATACATTCTTTGCATATCTTGTATAACAAGGAAGAGAAAGCATGTCCATGTATTATCCCTGCTTCAAACCTAGTTTAATTTCCCAAAATTCATTCCTGCTTTAGTGCATCTTTGGTAAACTAGATGAAGTGCTTTTATTGTCAAAGAGCTTAAAGCTTAACCTTGTAACGAGGATAAGCTGCCTTTGTTTCAAAGGTGGATGGTCCTTAAGTCTCTTTGAAATCCTTAAGGGAAAATGCTTAAATTGTTTACAACATGCTTTCATAAGTGCATAAATTGTCATGAGCATCACACTTATACTATGACACAATGCACTTCACATTCTATATGATATAGATATGTTCTCATTTACCTAATTATGTGCAATTGGCATTTGAGGCCAAAAATATGTTCTCCTCTCGCACATATTTAGGGGGAGCAATCTATGTTATATAGAACTATGATCATGCTTAATTTAATATATCCTCTTGATCATATCTCTTTTATATGCTATGACTAATGTGTTTTCAAGTTAAATTCAAACCAAGTCATAGGTACATTGAAAGGGAATTGGAGTCTTCGGCGAAGACAAAGCTTCCACTCTACTCTATCGGTATTATCTACTCTTTGCCATCACTCCACAATGTCTCTCCATCTTTGGTATAATCTTCACTCATTTGTTTTATTTGCCAAAGGGGAGAAAATAGTTAGGAAAAGGACCTATATTTCATTCTAAGTATCCGTTTTTGGCGATTCATGCCAAAGGGGGAGAAAGTATTGGCCCAAAGCAAATGGACCGCACCACCATACCGCACCACCATCTAATTTTAAAATTAATGATTTTCAATTTGTAAATTTCAAAATTGGTATCTCTTTGTGTTCTAAAGGGGAGCAAGTTGTATTTTCAAAAATTGATGTCTTAAAAACCCTCTTGAACACTAAGAGGAGACCTTATTTGAGGGGGAGTTTTGTTTAGTCAAAGGGAAAGCATTTGAACAAAGGTAGAAAATTTCAAAACTTAAAAATGCTTTGCAAATCTTATTCATTTACCTTTGACTATCTTGCAAAATGACTTTGAAAAGAATTTACAAAAGAACTTGTAAAAACAAAACTCTTGGTGCAAGTGTGGTCCAATATGTCAAAAACAAAGAAAACTATCCATACGCATCATATGAGTATTAATATTGGCTCAATTCCAAGCAACCTTTGCACTTACATTATGTAAACTAGTTCAATTATGCACTTCTATATTTGCTTTGGTTTGTGTTGGCATCAATCACCAAAAAGGGGGAGATTGAAAGGGAATTAGGCTTACACCTAGTTCCTAAATAATTTTGGTGGTTGAATTGCCCAACACAAATATTGGACTAACTAGTTTACTCTAGTGTATAAGTTATACAGGTGCAAAAGGTTCACATTTAGCCAATAAAAAGACCAAGTTTTGGATTCAACAAAGGAGCTGCGAGGCAACCGAGGGCACCTCTGGTCGATGGCACCGGACTGTCCGGTGTGCACCGGACAGTGTCCGTGCGCCCAGAGGACTTCGACTTCAACCCTTCGCCCTCGGGAGAAGACTTCGTCTTCAACCCTTCGCCCTCGGGATTTCGCGGAGGACGGCGCGCTATAATTCACCGGACTGTCCGGTGTGCACCGGACATGTCCGGTGCGCCAAGACAGCGCGGCCTTCGGAACTCGCCAGCCTCGGGTTTGCGCAGCAGCTGCTCCGCTATAATTCACCGGACATGTCCGGTGTACACCGGACTGTCCGGTGTAACTGCGGGGCAACGACTACTTCGGCGCCAACGGTCGACTCTGACAGCAAACTGTACACGCGGCAGCGTCAGAGCAGAGGATCAGAGAGGCACCGGACTGTCCGGTGTGCACCGGACTGTCCGGTGCCGCATGAGGACAAAGCCTCCAACGGTCGACCAGCTCCAACCCAACGGCTATTTGGTGACGTGGCTGTCACACCGGACATGTCCGGTGTGCACCGGACTGTCCGGTGCGCCATCGACAGACAGCCCTCACCAACGGCTAGATTTTGGTTGGTGGCTATAAATACCACCCCAACCGGCCACTTCAAGGGGTGGGAGCCCAAGCAACATTCCAAGTCATTTAGTTGACATACTCAAGCCCTCCCAACCACTTATATTCATTGATCCATCCTATACACAAGATTTAGACCACTACAACCAACACAAGTGCCACAAAAGAGAGAGCAAGCAAAAGAGAGCTACTCATTTGAGTTTAGCACTAGTGCCTTGTGAGATTCATTGAGAGATAGTGTGTGCTTCATCTTTGTGTTCATTTGCGCGTGGAGTTTTGACTCCCATTCGAGCTTCCTCCAAAGTTTTGGAGGCTTGTAAAAGCTAGCAAGAGACACCAAAGCTTGTGGTGGTCCTTGTGGGATCAAGAGTGATCCTTGAGAAGAAGAAGAGCTCCCCGGTCCTTGTGTGATCGGGGGAGAGAGGGAAAGGGTTGAAAAAGACCCGTCCTTAAGTGGACTCCTCAACGGGGACTAGGCCTTCGAGGGCCGAACCTCGGTAAAACAAATCACCCGTGTCCATTGTGTTTATTGCTTGTGATTTGTTTACTTTCCCTCGCTCTAAGTTTTCTTGCACCTTTATTTGCTAATATCATTTGGTGTTGCTTCAAGTCAATTCCCATTTAGTGAAGCAACACGTTGCAAGAAAGAAATTGACCTAGTGCTCTTCTCATCTAAGGTTTCTTGCTTTGTTATTCTATAACTTATCAATAGTATTGATTTATCACTTCCGCATTATTTAGCAATACTCCTTTCAAGCAAGATCTTAGTTTGTATACTCTTATATTTGTATATCTTGTTCTAACCACTAATCAAGGGATCTAGTTGGGGGATAAAGTTTTAATTTTCAGGTTCCGCCTATTCACCCCCCCTCTAGGCGACTATCATTTACCCAATCCTTTGACCAAACCTTGATTTCCATCCTCGAATGTGATAACTCGTTGGGGATCTTGGTTTTCTCATAGGAGGAGAACATCTTCTTCTCCCCTGTTATGTGGTTTGTGCACCCGCTATCGATGTTCCAACTTGTGCCCCCGGATGCATAAACCTACAAAACAAGTTTAGTTCTTGATTTTAGGTACCCAAACAGTTTTGGGTCCTTTGACATTAGATACAAGAACTTTGGGTACCCAAACACAAGTCTTGGAGCCCTTGTGTTTGCCCCCAACATACTTGGCAACTACTTTGCCAGATTTGTTAGTCAAAACATAAGATGCATCAAAAATTTTAAATGAAACATTGTGATCATTTGATGCAATAGGAGCTTTCCTCTTAGGCAATTTAGCACGGGTTGATTGCTTAGAGCTAGATGTCTCACCCTTATACATAAAAGCATGATTAGGGCCAGAGTGAGACTTCCTAGAATGAATTCTCCTAATCTTATGCTCGGGATAACCGGCAGGGTACAAAATGTAACCCTCGTTATCCTGAGGCATGGGAGCCTTGCCCTTAACAAAGTTTGACAAACTTTTAGGAGGGGCATTAAGTTTGACATTGTCTCCATTTTGGAAGCCAATGCCATCCTTGATGCCAGGGCGTCTCCCACTATAAAGCATACTACGAGCAAATTTAAATTTTTTATGTTCAAGTTCATGCTCGGCAATTTTAGCATCTAATTTTGTTATATGATCATTTTGTTGTTTAATTAAAGCCATATGATCATGAATAGCATCAATGTCAACATCTCTACATCTAGTGCAAATAGAAACATGCTCAATGGTAGATGTAGAGGGTTTGCAAGTTTTTAGTTCAACAATCTTAGCATGTAAAATATCATTTTCACTTCTAAGATCGGAAATGGAAGCATTGCAAACATATAATTCTTTAGCCTTAGCAATCAATTTTTCATTTTCACATCTAAGGCTAGCCAGAGAGGCATTTAATTTCTCAATCTTAGTAATAGAAATAGCATGATCATTTCTAAGATTGGCATATGAATCATCACAAACATTTGAATCAACCTTACCGACTAATTTAGTATTTTCATTTCTAAGGTTGGCAATAACATCATGGCAAGTGCTTAGCTCACTAGATAATTTTTCACACTTTTCCCTTTCTAGAGCATAAGCTTTCTTAACCTTAACATGTTTCTTATTTTCCTTAATTAGGAAGTCCTCTTGGCTATCCAAGAGTTCATCCTTATCATGAATAGCGCTAATCAATTCATTTAACTTTTCTTTTTGTTCCATGTTAAGGTTGGCAAAAAGAGTAAGCAAATTATCCTCCTCATTACTAGAATTATCTTCATCACTAGAGGATGCATATTTAGTGGAGGATTTAGATTTAACCTTCTTTCTTTTGCCGTCCTTTGCCATGAGGCACTTGTGGCCGACGTTGGGGAAGAGGAGTCCCTTGTTGATGGCAATGTTGGCGGCGTCCTCGTCGGAGGAGGAGTCGGTGGAGCTCTCGTTGGAGTCCCACTCGCGGCACACATGGGCATCGCCGCCCTTCTTCTTGTGATATCTCTTCTTCTCCTTTCTTCTCCCCTTCTTGTCGTCGCCCCTGTCACTGTCACTAGAAATAGGACATTTTGCTATAAAGTGACCGGGCTTACCACACTTGTAGCAAACCTTCTTGGAGCGGGGCTTGTAGTCCTTCCCCCTCCTTTGCTTGAGGATTTGTCGAAAGCTTTTGATGATTAAAGCCATCTCCTCATTGTCGAGCTTTGAGACGTCGATGGGGAGCCTACTTGGTGTAGACTCTTCCTTCTTCTCCTCCGTTGCCTTGAATGCGACGGGTTGTGCCTCGGGCGTGGAGGAGGTGCCTTGCTCGATGATTTTCTTTGAGCCTTTGATCATTAGCTCAAAGCTTACAAACTTCCCTATAACCTCCTCGGGAGACATTAACTTGTATCTAGGATCACCTCGAATTAATTGAACTTGCGTAGGGTTAAGAAAAACGAGGGATCTAAGAATAACCTTGACCATCTCATGGTCATCCCATTTTGTGCTCCCGAGTTTGCGCACTTGGTTCACCAAGGTCTTCAAGCGGTTGTACATAGCTTGCGGATCCTCCCCTTGGTGAAGCATGAAGCGATCGAGCTCCCCCTCGATCGTTTCCCACTTGGTGATCTTGGTCACCTCGTCTCCTTCGTGCGCGGTCTTGAGCACGTCCCAAATTTCCTTTGCGCTCTTCAACCCTTGCACCTTACTATACTTCTCTCGACTTAGAGAGGCGAGGAGTATAGTAGTGGTTTGGGAGTTGAAGTGGTGGATTTGGGCCACTTCGTCCGAATCGTAGTCTTCATCCCCTACGGATGGTACCTGTACACCAAACTCAACAACATTCCAAATGCTTGTGTGGAGTGAGGTTAGATGATGCCTCATTTTGTCACTCCACATATTACAATCTTCACTGTCAAAAATCAGTGGTTTGCCTAATGGAACAGAGAGTAAAGGAGTACGCTTTGAAATACGAGGGTAGCATAGGGGGATCTTACTATACTTCTTGCGCTCATGGCGCTTAGAAGTAATGGACGACGCATCGAAGCCGGAGGTGGATGGCGATGAAGAATCGGTCTCGTAGTAGACCACCTTCCTCATCTTCTTTTTCTTGTCGCCACTCCGATGCGACTTGTGGGAAGAGGATTCCTTTTCCTTCCCTTTGTTGCGGGACTCTCCTGATGGAGCCTTCCCGAGGCTTGTAGCGGGCTTGTCGCCGGTCACCATCTCCTTCTTGGCGTGATCTCCCGACATCACTTCGAGCGGTTAGGCTCTAATGAAGCACCGGGCTCTGATACCAATTGAAAGTCACCTAGAGGGGGGATGAATAGGGCAAAACTAAAATTTACAAAGTTAATCACAACTACAAGCCGAGTTAGCGTTAGAAATATAAGAGAGTCCGAGAGAGAGGGTGGAAAACAAATCGCAAGCAAATAAAGAGTGAGACACAAGGATTTGTTTTACCGAGGTTCGGTTCTTGCAAACCTACTCCCCGTTGAGGTGGTCACAAAGACCGGGTCTCTTTCAACCCTTTCCCTCTCTCAAACGGTCCCTTAGACCGAGTGAGCTTCTCTTCTCAATCACACGGGACACAAAGTCCCCGCAAGGACCACCACACAATTGGTGTCTCTTGCCTTGATTACAATTGAGATTGATCACAAGAAGAATGAGAAAGAAAAGAAGCAATCCAAGTGCAAGAGCTCAAATGAACACAACAAATCTCTCTCTCTAATCACTAGAGCTTTGTGTGGAGTTGGGAGAGGATTTGATCTCTTTGGTGTGTCTTGTATTGAATGCTATAGCTCTTGTAAGGTGTAGAAGTGTAGAAACTTGGATGCAATTGAATGTGGGGTGGTTGGGATATTTATAGCCCCAACCACCAAAATGTGGCCGTTGGAAGTCTGTTGTCGCATGGCGCACCGGACAGTCCGGTGCGCCACCGGACACTGTCCGGTGCGCCAGCCACGTCAGCCAGCCGTTGGGGTTCGACCGTTGGAGCTCTGACTTGTGGGGCCTCTGGGCTATCCGGTGGTGCACCAGACAGGTCCTGTAGACTGTCCGGTGCGCCAACTGCGCGTGCTCTGACCTCTGCACGCGCAGGCGCGCATTAAATGCATTGCAGTCGACCGTTGCGCTTGAAGTAGCTGTTGCTCCGCTGGCACACCGGACAGTCTGGTGTGCCACCGGGCACTGTCTGGTGCGTCACCGGACGGTCCGGTGAATTATAGCAGAGCGCCCTCTGATTTTCCCGAAGGTGAGGAGTTCAGCGTCGAGTTCCCTGGTGCACCGGACAGTCCGGTGCGCCAGACCAGGGTGCCTTTGGGATGTCTTTGGCTCTCTTTGTTTGAACCCTTTCTTGGTCTTTATATTGGTCTATTGTGAACCTTTAGCACCTGTAAAACTTATAGACTAGAGCAAACTAGTTAGTCCAATTATTTGTGTTGAGCAATTCAACCACCAAAATCTATTTAGGAAAAGGTGTAAGCCTATTTCCCTTTCACGTTGCAAAAGGGGGTGTGGGCGGTGGTAGTGCGCATGGAGGCAGGCACGCGTGCGAGGGGGCACATGTGAGTGGTGGGGTCAATGACCCTGATGTTTGTGGTCTCTGGTTCCAAGAATCTTTGCCTCTTTGTATGGTAATAACTCCCTTTTGTCCTCTTTTTCTGTTTACTTTGACTCAGGGACAGTTCTTTGATTCTCACGGTCGGTCCTTTTGACTGAGCGACTGGACTAGTTGCTTCTGTAGCTTATTCCATGTTTCAAGGGTAAGCTTCCCGATATCTTCTTGGGTAAGGTGCTTTTCTCTTGAGATGGGTTAAGATGAGAATGGATGCATAAGGTGAGGATTAGCTCTAATTTGTTATCTATGTTTTTAGAGAAAACCTTTCTTAAAAAGAAAGAAAACACACAAGCTCAGTAATGATAAGCACAAACAAATCAAATGTTTTGAATAAGGGAAGAATAGAGTTTTCCAAATCACGAACTACTCAGATTCGGGGGCTAAGCATAACTACTATTGCTCGGCTCCTGAATTGAGAACTATGATAATGCGACTTATGAGCACTAACGTTAAAGCATCACATATGCACTCAAAAGAGGGGCAAACATCAAGCGAAATTCATTTTTAAATGCCCTAGGGGGCCACACAAATAGAGTTTTGCAAAACATAAGTCTACACGATTACCTCTCATACATGCAGGGCTCTAGCCAAAGTGAAGAAAAACTTCACTACCCAATGCATGCAAAGGACTGGGCATAACTAACTCAGACCAGGCAACTTCTCTTCTGGCAAGGCTGGCGCACAACTTCAATCTGAGACATCTCCTGGATGGGTTAAGAGGGAGCTGATGCTGATGACTTCTTCTGGCGGCAACTGAGATGGCAAGATGGGGTCGAACTCTTCTTCAAGCGGGACTAGATCTTGTCGCTCCTTAGAGGGCGGTGATGCTGGCGGGGTGCTTGCGGCTTCTTCTTTGACCTCAGGGGATGGTGCTGGTTCATGGTGAGGGGCTCAAACAACTCTAGCGGGGGATCTTGGGAGGACTCGGGGTGCTCTTGCTTATTCATAGCCTGAAGGAAGACTGGAATTCCTTCCAAGACTATGGCTCCTTCTGGTAGTTCCCAAGCCTTCTTCTCTCCTCTGACAAAGACCGGGTGACCTTCAAGAATCTGGGGTCTTCAGCTCTAATGGGTTGAACTGGGTTGGATGAAGCGGACTCTTGGATCCGCAGGGCTCTACGTTGGTTGCGGGTTACCAAGTAGGCTTCCATCAGCTTCTAGACATGCTCATCCTTGGCTTGCTTCAGGGCTTCAACAGCAATGACTTCACGACTTTCCAAGGCAGCTACATGGGCTTGAGCTATGGTGAGATCCACATGGAGCTTACGGTTGCGCTTCTCTGCATCTTTTGCTTGGGCAATCATCTGACGGTGGTGCCGAGCCAAGAAATCATATTGTGCATCTAGGGTGAGCAGGTATGCAGTGAGGTACACGACTGTGGGGTCGTGAAAGGGAAATGTGCCCTTGGGCCATTTCCAAAGTGTTTTGGTGATTAAGTGTCCAACACATTTTCTCTAAGTGCTAATTTGTGCCAAAGAGTGAAGAAGTGCAAATCATATTACAAGGTACGTTTCTAGACTTAGTACATTGATTTGAGTACTAATGTATTGTGTCTAAGTGTAGAAACAGGAGAAATTGGTTTGGAATGGAGTTGGCTGTGTACAGCCAAATGCAGCTCGGTCTAGGTGCACCGGACTGTTCGGTGGTGCACCGGACAGTGTCCGGTGCGCCAAGCTAGCCTCCGGTGAATAGGCCACTCTCGGGAATTGACGGCGGTGTACGGCTATAATTCATCGGACTGTCCGGTGGTGCACCAGACTGTCCGATGGTGCACCGGACTGTCCGGTAAGTCGTCCTCGGTGAAGTCGTTGCTCTCGGGAAATGTTCCACGACGTACGGCTAAAATTCACCGGACTGTCCGGTGAGGCACCGGACTGTACGGTGAGCCAACGGTCGACTGCGTCGACGATTGGCCACGCAATCCGCGCGCGACGCGTGGGCGCGCCAACGGTCGGCAGGGGGCACTGGAGTGTCCGGTGTGCACCGGACAGTGTCCGGTGTGCCAACTGCCGCAAATCTGCAACGGTCGGATGCGCCATAAAAGGAAGAAGATCATGCACCGGACAGTTACAGGGACTGTCCGGTGGCGCATCGGACTGTCCGGTGTGCCAACTGCCGCAAATCTGCAACGGTCGGATGCGCCATAAAAGGAAGAAGATCATGCACCGGACAGTTACAGGGACTGTCCGGTGGCGCACCGGACTGTCTGGTGCGCCACCCGATAGAAGGCAAGATTTGCCTTCCAAAGTTGCCTCCAACGGCTCCTAGCTGCCTTGGGGCTATAAAAGGGACCCCTAGGCGCATGGAGGATGAACCCAAGCATTCTTTGATCATTCCTAAGCATCCAGACTCCACTCCCACGTATTTGATTCTTTGTGCTAGCAATTTGAGCTCCTCTTGAGTTGAGAACTCCGTGTGTTGAACTTAGAGCTCAAGTTATGACTTGTGTGCGTAATTGTACTCTCATTTTGAGTCTTGTGTGCGTTGCTCTCCCCTCCCTTACTTATGTGCTTCTTTGTGATCATCAATTGTAAGGGCGAGAAGCTCCAAGTTGTGGAGATTCCTCGCAAATGGGAGAAAGTATAAGAAAGAAGAACACCGTGGTATTCAAGTTGATCATTGGATCACTTGAAAGGGGTTGAGTGCAACCCTCGTCCATTGGGACGTCACAACGTGGGAGTAGGCAAGTATTACTTGGCCAAACCATGGGATAACTCGCGTGTCTCTTGTGATTGCTTTTCTGTGTGATTATTGTGTTTCGCAAGAGCTCGCTCTATAGCCACTTGGTTTTATCATTCTAACACTTAACCAAGTTTTGTGGCTATTAGTTGTTAAAATTTACAGGATCACCTATTCACCCCCCTCTAGGTGCTCTCAGGTCGTCCTCAAGCAGTTGCTGCCCTTCCAATGCATGCATCCTGGCCATCCAAACACGACGGTTTCTCTGAAAGGGCGGAAAGAATCTGAGCGGGGTGTCGGCCACTTCTTCTTCATAAATTTGACACAGGGCCCTCAATGCCTTGCGAGCGACGACTTGACAGGTGTCTTTGAATCTGTGCCTAGCAGCAGTGACACTCCATTCCACATGGTGCGGACTAGATCCAATGTATACAGTCACGACACACTTCTCTGTGCCATGCTCGACGAATTCATGACCATCATACTTTGGCTGGCTCCTAATTCCAAGGCGAACTGTGCATGCTCTCAGCAACTTGGGGAAACCATCTTCATTCTGGCAAAAGCTGGTTTGGCAGCGAACCTCCATCTAACTTCTGAGAGAAGGAAAGGGGGAAAGCATTTTTGAAATGAAGGGATGAGAGCAAGAATTTTTTTTAAGAAAATAGTTTTGACTCAAAAACTTTTGGATCAAGGCTAAGGGTTACGTCCTGTGGCCAACCTAACAGCTCTGATACCACCTGAAGCGCCCCAATCCTTTGGGACTCAAATATGATACAATTACTAGTCCCAGGAGGCTAGTAAACACATTTATACAACAGATGATTCCAAATCTGCCTACACGAGACAAACCTATAAAGGTGGCGATCAACTTTAAGAGTTGGTCCACAACTCAGGACATATCATCAGAGTGGGGCTGAAGCAGCCCGATATACACAGCGAAGCAAATCAGCGGTCCAACAGCCATAGGCAAGGTTGGGAACAGTCATAACTCTTACCCGATCTCCTTTTTCTGAAAAACAACAAATAAGCAAGGGTGAGTACAAACGTACTCAGCAGCCCACCTTCACCCACGGAATGGGGAAATCAGATATAATGCATGGAATATGTGGAGCTCAGGATATTTTGTAGAAACAACAATATTTTATGCAGGGTTGTTTTGTAAACATTTTGTATTTTTTAAAGCGCATCCTCTCCCAAAGGAGCAGGAAGTTTTTCAATATAGAACAAGATCCCCTGGACTAAACCATCCAGGTATCTCAGCAGTTTCTCACTGGTTTTCATTTTCAAAAACAGCTACTGGACTTCCCGTCCACCATAGCTCACGGCTCAACCGTCGGACCTTTTAAAAACCACTTTTCAAAAGCATCTCTTTTTGAAAACAAAACACTAATTGTCATACAACACCAGACTCATCCATTCCTGTGGACACAGACTATTCGAATATGTTTGAACTCTGCGCAGAGGGGTACACTTTACCCACTAGTCCGGTTTCTGTGATCTCACCGTCGTGAGACCCGAATGCAGAATCTCTTTCTTTCCTCGCACGTCCTTACCTTAATGGTTATACCGGAAGGAGTCAGGCCACCGCCATGTCCAAACCGGACAAAACATTCCCCCTCCTTATCCTCCCGGTGCTCCCCAGCCTTCATAACTCTGGGGTTTGGACCATACGAGTTCAGATTGAGTGCCTGCCCATACAGTCTCGAGTGGTTGTACTTATCATGAGTATAGGTAGTGAAGGATGACAATCCGGTCCTTATGTGAGGGGACAATCCTTCTGCTGACACCTAAACCAGCTGAGCCATCACCTTAGGCCCTCCCCTAAACCAGGGAGTCCCTGATCATCCCTACTCAAAGGTGATAAAGGTGAAAACCCTTCATCATACACATTTTGAAAAGCATTTTCTTTTGAAAACTCACACCTTTTCTCAAATCATTTGTAACAAATATATCAAGGATTGATTGTGGCAAGCGGCTGGGTGGCCATAATAACTTGTCTCAAAATCATATCATGCATAAAATAATAGGGTGAGGGTTGTGGTTGAAAAATCATAGGTAATTTATGCATCAAAGGGATGCAGTGAGCTTGTCGTGCTTATCCGACGAAGGGGGAAGGAGAGCTCGCGGAACTGGCTTTTGGCTCCACCGCCTGGCGTAGACTTGCAGATCTGGCCTCCACGAGACGACACGAACGCTCCGATAACTATGCAACATGAACAAGCAAACATACAAACCAGCAAGTATACCAACAAATAGTTAGTATAGTGGTCAGAATAGCGATATATGGATGGGTAGAGTCCTGAGCAGAATCTGTGTCATGTGGCGTTGGGATACTACTAGTGGTGGAGCGGAAGTGCTTACCAGGAGGGTGGACTGGAGGCGAAGCGACACTATGCGTGTAGCCGGCAGAGCGGAGTAACTGAGTGGATGGGGTGTTTGCCTTGGCTGAGTGTGTTGAGTGTGCGTGGAGAGGGAGAGGGTAGCTGGGTGTATTTATAGCTGGGTGTATGTCGTGTAGCACAGTGAAGTTCACTATTGGTGAGAATAGTGACGAATAAATCGTCTGACTTAGTCTGAACAGGCAGAATATGGGACGAGAGTATTTTGAGAGTTTTCTGGAATATGAACCATGCTTAAGGGATGACATAGTTGGATAGGGAATAATTCGATAAGAATTTAGAAACAAGAATTATTGGAATCGGAGTTTGGAAGCCTGGTTCGAAGGAATCTCAAAGTTAAGCGTGCTCAACTTGGAGAAACCTGGGATGGGTGACCCGATGGGAAGTTCCCTACTGGAAGGAAAATCACAGTCACCGGAGTTCGTATGACTAGAATATGGGTCTGGCTGGTCTTAGGTGGACTGGACAACATAATGGATGAGTAGTTGAAATTTGGGGCGATCGGATGTTTGGTGAATAGTAACGATAAATAGTAATGATGAATAGTGACGGCGAAAAAGTTACCATAGATATCATCGATGAATAGTAACGATGATGAATAGTGTCGATGAATAGTAACGATGGTGAATAATGTCGATGAATAGTGATGGTGAATAGTTCGTATGAACGAATGATGAATAGTGACGATGAACGAACGATGAACGATGAATATGAACTATGAATGAACGGACGAACGATCGAATGATCGGACGAACGAACGATCGGAATTCGGCAGCATAACGGCAGGACAAAGATTATTTGGAAGAACGATGAATAGGGACTAAGAACGAACGATGAACGATGAATAGGAACTATGAACGAACGATGAACGATCGAATGAACGAACGAACGAACGATCGGAATTTCGGCAGCATCACGACAGGAAAAAGATTATTTGGACGAACGAACGGACGAACGATCAAACGATCGGACGAACGATCGAACGATCGGACGAACGAACGAACAAACTAAGAACAGGGGGACGAACGATCGAAGAACGACAGAACGATCCTTGTGCTAGTGTGTGCTTGTGTGGGAGGTGGATTGGGTGTGTGGGAGGGGAGTGGAGAGAGTTGCCATGAAATGGCTTGGGGTGGGATGAGAGGAGGCCCTTGCCCCTCTATTTATAGCCATGGTGGGGGATTAGGGGGAGGGATGAGAGGATTAGTGGGTGGATGAGAGGATTAGTGGGAGATTAGCATGAATTTGTCTTATATGAGTGTAATTAGCTTGTAGAGCTCACCGTATGACACCGGAGGCATACATATACGTATGAGCATGAGGAAAGTTATGAAGAAAATATTTGTAGGGACTTGAAAATTGATTCTGAAGGTATTTTTGAGGAGGAAAATATTTGGAGAATTATCGGTGGAATATTTGGACAGTATTTCTGGAAAAGAACTCGAGGGGATCACTGGGGAAATATCTGGGCAGTATTTCTAGAAAGAATTTGAGGGTGATCCCCGGGGAAATATTTGTAGGATATTTTGAGGAGGATTTTGGAGAGAATATAGACCACTATATTTTATTTGTTGATATCAACTTGCAAACAAACATTTTGAATCAAAATTTAAAATTCATTTTGAATTTAGAGCGAGTTCGAGAAAATTCCAAGATTTGAATTTTTGGGATGCTGCAAACATACAACAAACATTCTGTTGATTGTGTACACGCTCCATTGATAGTGGCTTTCTAATTAAACATATATCTCTGCGAATGCATATCATTGTTGAGTCTGATAATGTTATCTCCATTTAATGCCTGTGGGTAAGACTCAGTTGAATGAACAGTCTCTTAGATGTCATTTTGTATTTATAGTAAAGATATTTGAATCTAATTAGATAGAATGTAACATTTTCACAATTCTGACTGCTCTGGCATGTACTAGAATGAGATTTACAACTGTGTCTGCAATCAGATCTCAATTTCTATGTAGCAAAAGGAAGTGCTAAAATATGGTATAAATTTAGACAGTTTAATAGGAGGGGGCATGTGGGGAAATAGAAATACATGTATCAAGTTGAAATGAAATTTTTGCTATATGTTTTAAATGGGCTGATGATATTGAATAACAGCCAACTAAGTACATTAGAATTATTCAGATCACTAAGGATTTTGTTTGGTTCGGCATTCTCTATAACCAAGTCTTTTATGTTCTATATGTACTAATAAATCATGAAAGATGGGTACCATTAACATCTGCCACACACAATTACGCCCAAGAAAAATTGCTCACACGAGACGATGTATTTGGTTCTACAAGCATACAAGACTCCAACAACATATATTTGGTTCGGCAAACCATCCACATCTACCAATCCAAAAATGTGGTAAGCAATTCTTGTTTAGAAGTACCTATAACTGTTTCATAGTGTCTTATATGCATACAATCTGATCACATCTATTTAGCAGCTACGTCACAGTCTTGCATATTCCTAACCAGCACACACCAAGGTAAATTTGTTAAATATTTTGTAACTATAAAAATAAAAGAGTTATTGTACATCAACGTTGATACATCTTTTGTGGGAGAAACAAAAATTGCAACCCATTCTCCCTTGATACATGTTTTATGAGAAAAAGAAAGAAAGAGTAATCATACTTCTACTTCAAACTAACAGAATGATATAATGGTTCTTATCCACCTAATCATATGATGCTGAGTAGGGTACAAGTTAGGTTAACAAAGATGATCTGCCACCGCCACCAAAAAGGTATGCCCTACAAAGGAATATCGAAACAATAAGTTTTCTCTTAACAATTCTAAGCTATAATATATGCTGACAGCACAAAACATATATAGGATCAGAACCAACCAACTTCACATACACCAGTCCGATTCTACAGAACCTGGGTATCATAGCCACTAGTCATCATGAATTGCAAGGTATGACATTATCCATACTCCTTCATTATATAAACCTGCAAAAATATAGTTTGTACAATATAACAACAAGCACTTTAGATTCACCTGATGTTTTCTTATTGTTTGTTTATAGATAACTGTTTTGTGCACTTACAGATGATGTCTACGCTGCTGAACCGCATATGCTTCTGTGTATAGATAATGAAACTGTTATAGCGTCTCCTTTGTATATGTTTATGTGACCCCTACCAGCGAACTCTAATTTCAGCTTGATGTAGTCTACTCAAGTGCTACTTTATATGTATTATTGTCTCATTTTACTCTACACCTATTGTAAGCCTTCATTTTGGTTTCGTACTTCTTTACTTACATACTTTTGTAACTACAGTTTTCACTTCAAGTCGTTGTTCAGCACGCGTGCATGGGCGCGCATATTACACTAGTGGAGAAATGATGACTAAGGCAGAAGTTTTGACCCGGCGACTCACACGATTACATGATTGCACCCCATTAAAAAAATCGTCTATGCCAGGAGTACAGCCGGAGCCACAGCAAATAAAAATTGCTTCCATACGACGATCGACAAGGGGCCGACTGGGGCCATTAGATCGGTTGGTGTTACGTTCTTGTTGTTCCAAATAATTGCGACGTGTCGCTGCACTGATCTACTATATCAGTAGTAGATCCTTTCTCATTCACGGCTACAACCTAGTACCCCATCCGTTCATTCTGACTTTTTTAAAAGTCAAAGCATCTAAACTTTAACCAAAATCATGTAATAAAAATAGTAGTATTTATGGTACTAAATAAGTATTATTAGATTCTCTAATAATTATATTTTACGGTATATCTATTTGATGTCTTAAACTCCATATTTTTTTTATAGTTTTAATCAAATTTCATATGTTTTGGCTCTTATAAAAGTTAGAATGTCTTGTATCTGGACAAGAAAGTAAGATGGAGTAGTAGGCTACAGCAGTAGCGTGTGCCCGCAATAATCAGAGATGGCGCGGGCGGGACCGGGAGAAGACTGTGTACGTAACGGAATCCGATTGGGTCATGGATTTCAATATTTCATCACCGGCAGGCATGGATTTGCTTCGGACATGAATCATGATCAGAGGGAAAATCATCATAGCAGCGTGGAGGAGAACGAACTTGATGGGCTGTCTAGCATGTTGGCCTGATTAGTATCCAGGCCTTAGCCCTTTAGCCTTTAGGCCTGGCTGTCTCCAATGAACTCGACTACAGGATGTCCTTGAAATGGACACAGTAGTTGATGGCAGCAGGCAACTACGCCTGTTGAGATGTGTGGGCCGTAGACCGTAGGCTGGGACAAAAGGCCCGGTCCTCCCAAGGTTTCCCCCTTCAAATAGGACTCTTCCCTATTCTGTACTGGCCCATCTAGACCATGGACCCGGCCCTGTTTTATTTTCGCCTGGGCTGTGCTATCCCACATCCTGGCCCAGACTAACATGTCAGCCGCAAGGCTGCACACAAATTCAACCAACCAAAACGTAATATATAGTCTATAATATACCATAAATACAAATAGAGGGCACAAAAAAGTTCGTATTGTCCTAATTAAAATAGGAATAGAATTTATCGACATTAATGATCACATCTATCGCAATGTATTAATACCTGGGTACTTAGAAAGGGAGTTAGGGGGTATTTGGGAGTAAATTTTTTTTTATAGTTTTGGAAAAATACTGCAGTATTCTCAAATATTACAGTGTTATATACATAATAGCATTTAGCAAGCTAGCTAAAATATCTATTTTCAAAAGCGAAGTATCGCAAAAACTGTAGTTTTTTAAGGTATTCTAAACTTAGGTCTGGACCTCAATTTTCAGAGCTGTAGTATTTTAAACTTTGTTATTATCTTGACTAAAGTATATTGTAGTATTTCAAATACTGTCTGTCGGAGAGGAAAATTCTCTGGCCGGGTGGCGGAATACACCTGCCCTAAATCCTAAAATGAGGAGGGGCCTTAGCGGTTTGCCTGTTACGTGGATTGGTGAATGAACACACGAGGACACGAGGGTTTAGAGTGGTTCAGGCCGCCGGAGCGTAAAACCCTACTCCACTGTGTCTAAGCACTTTGAGCTTGAGCCTAGAGAACTTGTGCGTGAGTCTGAGGGTGTTGTCCACATGAGAGTCTAAGTTGCCCCTACATTGTAACGTTGTGTGCCTTCCCTTTTATAGCTCAAGGGAGACACATACAAGGATGCTGAGCCCCGACATGTGGGCCTAGAAACAGAATGGAAGGAATATATGGGGTAATTAATGCAGGTGACGCCTGAGCAATCTTAGGCGCCCTGATGTCCGTAGCCCGCACAGTATTGATATGTGGCGGCTGCTTCCTTGGTACGTACGAGCAATGATGGGCGTAGTGCATGCGGCAGTATGGGCATGCCGCCTGCCAGTGGAATGGACAGGCACGCCGCCTGCGGAATGGACAGGTCACTGTCTGCCAGCGGAATGGACAGGTCACCGCCCGTCCACGGAATGGACAGATCTCAATAAATGCGGAGGCGGCACACCGCCTGTCAGTGGAATGGACAGGCGGCGCGCCTTATCCTCAATAAATGCTGAGGCTGCGTAACCTGGAGGCCTTACGTCAGGCTCCGCCCATTGGCTTACGTCATGTGCAGTAGGCCACGTGGCAGCATCGGGTCTCCGCCTAGACGAAGAGCAGAAATATATGCGGACAGGTCCGCACTAGACTAGGTCTGGACACGTGTCGGTACCGGACCCCCGCTTGGGTCCTGTTCAAGGCCCGTGTATGTTTCATCCTGGGACCTTGGGACCCCACTGTGGGCGGCCCGGACCCCATATGGGGGGGGGTCCGGATCCCATTCCAGGGGGTCCGGCTTGCACACGTGGAGGTCCGGGACCAACCTTGTGGGGTCCGGACTGTATATCCAGGGGTCCGGCGCTCTTCCGTGGGGGTCCGGACTCACTGTTGATGCATTGGAGTATGCCACCTTCTTTGGACACGTGGTGGCTTCGGACCCGCCCATGTGGTGGAGTCGGGCACTCCTGTGGACCCAGAATAGCCGCCTGAGATTGCGGCGAGCCGTGGCTTGGTCCCACACACATCACTTCTACCACGCGACCAAGGGATAGCCGTGTGGGTTCTTTGTCTTTGTACAGTAGCAAGGGGTACCCTAATTTCAGGGTACCGATAGTGGCCCCCGGGCCCACCTCAGGGGAGGATGCGAGCCTGCAGGTGGGGCCAAAACTTGTACTTAGCGTCAACATAGCATGACCAGTGATTGGGGCGCTATCTTAGCACGCGCCTCATTAATTTAGCGCATCTGTTGACGCACACGCTGTCAATCTGCCTTCGGTCATGTCAACTGCCACATCTGTCCCCGCGGCTGACTGACCCACGGCCCCATGTCTGGCGGTTCCATCGGGCCACGCGCGGGGTGCCTCGTTGCCATCGCCTTGGTTAATAAATATCTCTCTGCAGCGGCCCCGAGGCGGTGCACGATCATGCGCGGCGGTTTGCTCCCCGTGTGACGGTTCGCTTCTTCCGCACTCGGAGATCGGCACACCAGCTGCATGACTTGTGGGCCCGTGCCCCCGTGTCAGAGACTGGACCGCTCGGGCGATAGGTGCGCGTCGGACGGGATTCCTTGCAGCGTCTCGAGACACGAGCAGGAGAGTCTCCCTTGAAAAGGGATTCACCCCGCGTGCAGCAGTTACGCTTTCGCATTCTCTCCCAATCACTGCGCCCTTTCGCCTCCGAGCTCTCTGCGCCCTTTGCATTCGCGCTCTCCTGCTCTACACCTGCGCCGTCGCTGACGTCATGACTTCGCTTGGCTATCCCGACCGCTTCCAGTCTGAGGCGGCGCTCAATCTGGCGCGCGGCCTGCTCGGGTGGACCGCGTCGGGGCTTGCCGGAAGAGTCCGCGCCAGTGCCGTCCCCCTCGGCGGCCTCGCCGCCGGGGAGTTCGTCTTGTTCGTCTCCTACATCTCCTGCGGGTTGGCGCTGCCGATCTCGCCCTTCTTCCTGCTGCTGTTGGAGGAGTTCGGGCTCCAGCTTCAGTACCTTACGCCCCACTCCATCCTTCAAGCGGCCATCTTCGTCCACCTCCGTGAGATGTTCATGGGGATGGCCCCCTGCACCTCCCTCTTTTGCCATTTCTTCATGTTGGTGAAGTCTGGGAAGGCTAAGGACCACCTCGGCGCCTACTACTTCCAGACGAGGCCGGATTTGGCCGGCGCCTACATCTCCTCCCTCGGCAGTGCGAGTGGGAAAACTGGCGCGCCGACTGGGTGATCGTTAGCGCCGAGGCCAACGACCGCCTCGCGCTGCCGAGCGACGGACCAACACTCGACCAGAAGTAATGGAGGGCCAAGCCGTCCCTCGCACTAGAGTTCCTACCCGTGTTGGACAGGATCAAGGCCTTGGCAGCCGGTGGCCTGACCTTGATGCACGTGGTCGGCGATTTCCTGAAGCGCCGGATCATGCCGCTGTAGAGGAGGCCATGTCTATGCTGCTGGTTCACCGGCTCAAATGACATTGGCAGGATCCAGCGCGGGCCAGGGACCGACCTATCCTGGGAGGAGCTGGAACTCCTGGTGAAGGGGATTACTGGTGAGTCCTTTATCCCCGAATCCTTGATACTTCCCCAGGACATCCCGGCGCTCTGCGATGATCCAGGGCTGCGCACGATGGTGCTGGCCACGCTGCCGACCCTCGATGAGAGCGGCGTGGCGGTTCGTCAGACCGGCGGCCGAGACCCCCTCCATGGGATCTAGATCCCCGGTGTACCGGCTGGGGGTCCCTAGTCTGCCGGTGTAGCCCCTAGCACCCCCGCAGTGGCCCCAGCCCCTTGGACAAGGGCAAGGGTCCTGCAAGCGGCTCCTCCACCCCAGGTGGCATCGGGGCATTGGAGGAAGAGAGGCGACGCCGGCTGCATCGCACCTATGGGTCGTTTGTCTCGGACCCCCCCAGAAGCGTTAGAGGACTGCTGGTGGGGCCGAGGAGACCGGCCCCCAGGCCCAGGGCGCGTAGGGGCGCGTCAGTCCTGCGCCACCACCACCATCAGGCCCGCCGCCACCAGTACCACCACCACCATCGGTCCCGCGGCCACCACCACCACCTAGGGGTGATCTCCCCTAGGGGCACCAGCAGCAACAACAACCACAGCAGCAGCGGCAGCAGCAACAACAATAGCGGTCACCCCGCTTCCAGGGTTGCTGGAAAGTCTAGGGCCCCAAGTAAGTGTAGCCCCTTTCCCCATGAGTCTAATTATCACGTCAACAGGTCTTAACCCATCGTCTGTTTGCCAGGGCTTCCTACTCCACCGCTCCTAAGGCCACACCTCCTTCGCTAGGCTCTAGGCCCACCGATGGGTCCGGCTCTCAGCAACAGGAATCTGCTGGGAGCGCTGCCGGCGGTCCGTCTCCAGTCGCTGCCTAGACAGCGCCAGTGGCTTCTCAAGCCTCAGCCGGGGGTCCAGCGACAGCGGCGTCAGCATCAGGCGGCATCGCAGCGATAGAGGAGGTCCCAACTGTGTCGACGGCTACCGCAGCCTCAACGACGACGACACCGTCGAGTACACCGTCGGCAGCGGCGGAGGAGGTCCCAACTGTGCCCACCCCCACGGGGCGCGCGTCCAGCTCCATCCCGCCTCCCACTCCGGAGGAGACGGAGGTGGTTTTTGGGCAGCGACTCCGGTACGACGCCGAGCCAGAGGCAGCGCCGGTTCTCCTCCCCCGGGTGCTGTCTCGTGCCCATCAGGCTCTTCATGAGACTGAGGCGGCGATCGTGCGGGAGTAGGAGGCGCTCGGGGCCGAGCACCAGCGCCTCAGTGACTGGCGCTCCCAGCTGGAGGAGCGCACTAAGGCGGCGTCCCGCCAATTCGCCTCCGAGCGGTCCAAGCTTGAGCGGGACCGCAAGGATTACAAAAAGGACCTCCAGAAGGTGTACTCCAGGGAGTTGGAGGCGAGCTGGAGGGAGAAGAGGTTGGCCAAGAGGGAGGAGGCCGTATCTGAGTGGGAGTCCCTCGCAATAGAGCTCCACGCCAAGCTGGGTGCCCTGGACAAGATCCTGGAAGAGCAGCGGATCCAGCAGACCACGGCTGTGGAGAGACTACAAAAGTTGCAGCAAGAGCTCGATGGCAAGGCCAGTGCCGCTGCCCTCGTCGAGGAGAAACTTAAAGCGAAGGAGCAATCCTTGGAGAGGTGGGAGACGGACCTCGCCAGGCGGGAGAAGGATCTCGCTTTTTGGGAAGAAATGCTGACTCGGCAAGGCAAGATGCTGGCCGAGCACGAGCTCGAGGCGGAGCAGAAGGAGAAGGAGCTGGAGGATCGAATCCGGCAGTTCCAGGCGGCGCAGGCGGCACCGGGCCCCTAGGCGGTGGAGGCCACTAGGAAGGCACTTGAGGACCTTTAGGCGGAGCATCGCTCTGGGGTCCAGCGCACCGCCGCATGGGCTGGCGAGGCGAGCACGACACTGGTGCCGCTAGGGATGAGTCCCATCCCGGTGTCGGAGCTACCGACGTCCATCTCCGACGTGCTCCCGGTGCTGGACTCCACCGCCGACCGCCTCCGTCGCCTGGACCAGATTCTTGGTGCCCGCCTAGAGACCATAGGCGGCAGGCTCTGCCGGGCGGTGATCGAGTACATCCTGACATGCTTCCGGAGCCATGACCCGGCCATATCCTTGGAGCCGGTGATCACTGGTCCGGTGGCCGACACTGAAGACGGCGCCCTGGAGGGTGTACAAGATACTGTGGAGCTGGTGGCCAAGCGCTTCCAGCGGGATCCTGCTGATGACAAGTAGTTGTACCTATAGAGACAAGGCAAGGGTCCCGCTGGAGTGCGACTTGTAATAATTTTTGGTTTTGTAAGATACTTTTGAGAGTTATCAATCAAGCAGCACTTATCTGTATGCTATTTGTCCTTGCTGTGTGCATCGTTACCAACTTCTCCCTGGTACTTGGCCCCCCTGGGATGTATGCTCAATGTGTCGAGGCTGGATACCAGTATACCTGAGAAAGAATTGGTAACTCGATCTCCAGGAGGTAGTCTCGACTGGGACCTGGACCTGCACACAGCTTCAGCTAGGAAGTTTTAGTAGAACACCCATAGGACACGCCAGCTGGTGTCTTTTATCCTTTGATTCATACAACAGGACCTGCAGGACTTAGCCTACTTAGCCTAGGAAGCTAAGTCATCTGCCTGGACCCCCTGGATCACAGCTCCAAATACTAGGACACCCATCGCAGAGTGATGGAGCATGTAGACTTAGGGTACGGGACCAAGCTAAGCGACTACACAGCTCCGGACCACCGCAGGAGACGAGTGTCCGTTCTCTAGAACCGGACCCCAGGTTGCCGGACCCACAGGACTATAGTTCCAAATACTAGGATACCCGTCATAGAGTGGTGGAGCATGCAGGCTTAGGGTACGGAACCAAGCTAAGTGGCTACACAACTTTGGACGACCCTAGGAGACAAGTACCTGTTCTCTAGAACTGGCCCCCAGGCTGCCGGAGCCCCCCTGCCGAGGGGTCCCAAACTGCAAGCCTGGCTACTCAATTCGGATGTCATTATACCAGCAAGGGTGGGAACTGTATGGGTGGGTTAGATAAAAAATAGTGCTCATAAATTGAAGCAGACTAAAACATCACAAAAATAAATCTAGGTGAATCTTTTCTTTATAACTTGATATTCATGAGTGTAGGCCAACGGACCGGGTTTATGAGGGCGGACCTCACCGGGTTGACGTACATATATGCACAACCTAGTTACAAAGGAAGAAAACCGAATCCCTAGGTTTGTTTTTATGGGTAAAACTTACGGAGATGCTCTATGTTTGAAGCGCCCCGATCATTTGGGACTCAAATGTGATACAGTTATTAGTTCCAGGAGGCTAGTAACCACATTCCTTACTTCAATTAGTACAGAGTTCGAATAATAGTTATTATAATACCAGAGTACAAGCTCGAGAGAGCCAGGAATACAAAGCACAGTAGAAGATAAACTAGCCCAAGCCACAGGCAGAACTGGGTGAAGACACAGCCCCCTCAATCAAGCATAGCAGAAAAGAAGTCTTCAGCTGCTGAAAAACATAAATAAATTTGGGTGAATACACTAGGTATTCTGCAAGCCCACCCTGGTCCCGTAAAGAGAAAGAGAACTATATCATACATGCTTCATATGGTGGAGTTGAAGTCACTCTTCTTTTTCTTAGGGAAAGGCAGCACTGTTTAGGGTTTTCCCGAAGAAATAGAAATAACACGTTGCTTAACTACCGCTGAGCTTCCCGCTCCCGTGGCACCATTTTCTCTTCCAGAGACATACTCACACACGCACATTTCCCTGTTCATGGATGTTGTAAAAACACTAATTGTCATACCACACCAGACTCGTCCATTCCAGTGGACACGGACTATTCGAATAGGTTTGAACTCTGCGCAGAGGGGTACACTTTACCCACTAGTCCGGCTCTGTGATCTCATGGCCAATGAGATCCAAATCCAAATCTCTTTCCTTCCTCGCACGTCCTAACCTTAAAGGTTATACCGAAAGGAGTCAGGCCACCGCCATGTCCAAACCGGACAAAACATTCCCCCTCCTTATCCTCCCGATGCTCCCCAGCCTTCATAACCCTGGGGTTGGACCGTACAAGTTTAGATTGAGTGGCTGCCCACACAGCCTCGAGTGGTTGTACTTTTTATGAGTATAGGTAGTGAAAGATGACAAACCAGTCCTTATATGAGGGGACAATCCTTCTGCTCACACCTAAACTAGCTGAGCCATCACCTTAGGCCCTCCCCTAAACCAGGGAGTCCCTGATCATCCCACTCACCAGGTGATGAGGGTGAATACCCTTCATCGCACACTTTTTGAAAACATCGTTTGATTAAAACCACTGCCCCTTTTTCCCATCCCATATCTTGCGATCAAAAGATGTTTGTTAATGCGGGCTATCACTCTGCTCACCATGCAATTAATCCATCCCTTAATCCCGGCTTAGGTAGTGGTAGAGAGAATAGGTGAATTATGCATCAAGGGAAGGATGGACTTGCCTTCGTCGAAGCTTTCCTGGCACAAAAGATTTATCTCGGAGGGGTCGGGTTCCTGCCCTTCTTCCGGAGCTACAAATTCCGGAGGATCGGATCCCTCTTCCACTAACAAGCACAAATAGGAACCATACATCAATCATGGTGACTTAGTGGGGTGTGCCAACTATTATACCTTATTATTTTTGTGCCCTATAATTTATTTAAACTATTTTTGGTGCATAAAATATTAGCATATAATTATATATGCTAAAATGGGAAAAAGAAAAGGGAAAAGGAAAAAAAGAAAAGAAATTCCAGGTTAACCGGGCCGGGGGGGTTCGGCCTGGTCGGGCGCGGACGCGCGCGCGGCCGCGTGGGCAGGCGGCCCACTCGGCCCGCCGGTGGGGGAGACGGCGCAGGGACAGCGCCGTGGCGTGGGTCCACAAGGCAGGGGAAGGGGGCTGACGGCGTGGCACGGTGACGGGGGGAGAGGGAGCCTGCTGGGGTTCGACCACCGGTGGAATCCCGCGGCGGTTCTCCGCCGGGAGTCCGGTTTTGCAACGGGGAAGTGGTGGCGAGGCATGGGCGGGGGTAGGGGGTCACGAAGTTGGGGTCAATTTGACCGGTGGAGGCCTAGGGTGGCCGGTCCATGGCGCGGTGGCGGGGGCTCGCGGCGGTGAAGTCGCCGACGAGGCAGCCGAGCGCAATAGGAGGTAGAAAAGGGTGCGGCGTGATCGTGAAGGGGTGGTGAACCTTGTGAGCCTACCTGAAAGGGAATTAGGCTTACACCTATTTCCTAAATTGATTTTGGTGGTTGAATTGCCCAACACAAATAGTTGGACTAACTAGTTTGCTCTAGTCTATAAGTTCTACAAGTGCCAAAGGTTCACAATAAGCCAATAAAAGACCAAGAAAAAGGGTTTAAACAAAAGAGCAAAGGGGCAACCGAAGGCACCCTGGTCGGGCGCACCGGACTGTCCGGTTTGCCACTAGACAGTGTCCGGTGCACCACCGGATAGTGTCCGGTGCACCGGGGGACTCCAAGCTAAACTTCGCACCTTCGGGAAAACTCAGAAGCGCCGCGCTATAATTCACCGGACTGTCCGGTGCTCCAAGGAGATGCGACTCTGAACTCGCTAGCTTCGGGAATCCGCTCCGCTATAATTCACCGGACATGTCCGGTGCACACCGGACTGTCCGGTGTAACGGCGGAGCTACGGCTACTTCGCGCCAACGGTCACCTGCAGAGGCATTAAATGCGCGCCAGAGCGCGCAGAAGTTAGGCATGCGTGAGACGGCGCACCGGACAGCCTACAGGGCTTGTCCGGTGCACCACCGGACAGCCAGGCGGGCCCACTCGTCAGAGCTCCAACGGTCGAACCCTAATGGCCGGGTGACGTGGCTGGCGCACCGGACAGTGTCCGGTGGCGCACCGGACTGTCCGGTGCGCCCGTCGACAGCAGCCTTCACCAAACGGCTAGTTTGGTGGTTGGGGCTATAAATACCCCAACCACCCCACATTCAAGTCATCCAAGTTTTTCACCTTCCAACCATTTACAAGAGCTCTAGCATTCAATTCTAGACACACCCAAGTGATCAAATCCTCTCCAATTCCACACAAAGCTTTAGTGACTAGTGAGAGAGATTTGTTGTGTTCATTTGAGCTCTTGCGCTTGGATTGCTTCTTTTCTTTCTCATTTGTTCTTGTGATCAAAACTCAATTGTAACCGAGGCAAGAGACACCAATTGTGTGGTGGTCCTTGCGGGGAAGTTTTGTTCCCGGTTGATTTGAGAAGAGAAGCTCACTCGGTCCGAGGGACCGTTTGAGAGAGGGAAAGGGTTGAGATAGACCCGGCCTTTGTGGCCTCCTCAACGGGGAGTAGGTTTGCGAGAATCGAACCTCAGTATAACAAATCCACGTGTCTCACTCTTTATTCGCTCGCAATTTGTTTTGCGCCCTCTCTCTCGGACTCATTATTATTTCTAACGCTAACCCGGCTTGTAGTTGTGATTAAGTTCGTAAATTTCAGATTCGCCCTATTCACCCCCCTCTAGGGGACTTTCAATTGGTATCGGAGCCCGGTGCTTCATTAGAGCCTAACCGCTCGAAGTGATGTCGGGAGATCACACCAAGAGGGAGATGGAGACCGGCGACAAGCCCACTACAAGCCACGGGAAGACTTCATCGGAAGAGTCCCGCAACAAGGGAAAGGGGAAGGAGAAGAAATCCTCCTCCCACAAGTCGCATCGGAGTGGTGGCAAGCACAAGAAGATGAGGAAGGTGGTCTACTACGAGACCGACACTTCATCACCATCGACCTCCGGCTCCGACGCACCGTCCGTAACTTCTAAGCGCCATGAGCACAAGAAGTTTAGTAAGATCCCCCTATGCTATCCTCGCATTCCTAAACATACACCTTTACTTTCCTTCCCATTAGGCAAACCGCCAACATTTGACGGTGAAGATTATGCTAGGTGGAGTGATATGATGCGTTATTACCTAACCTCACTCCACAAAAGTATATGGGATACTGTTGAGTTTGGTGTACAGGTACCATCAGTAGGGGATGAGGATTATGATGAGGACGAAGTGGCCCAAATCCAACACTTCAACTCCCAAGCCACAACTATACTCCTTGCCTCTTTAAGTCGAGAGGAGTATAACAAGGTGCAAGGGTTGAAGAGTGCTAAGGAAATTTGGGACGTGCTAAAGACCGCGCACGAAGGAGATGAGGTGACCAAGATCACCAAGCGGGAAACGATCGAGGGGGAGCACGATCGCTTCCGTCTTCGCCAAGGGGAGGAGCCACAAGACATGTACAACCGGCTCAAAACCTTGGTGAACCAAGTGCGCAACCTCGGGAGCAAAAAATGGGATGACCACGAGGTGGTTAAGGTTATTCTAAGATCACTTGTTTTCCTTAACCCTACTCAAGTTCAATTAATTCGTGGCAATCCTAGATATACACTAATGACTCCCGAGGAAGTAATCGAGAATTTTGTGAGCTTTGAATTGATGATCAAAGGCTCAAAGAAGATCAACGAGCTTGATGGCCCCTCCACGTCCGAAGCACAACCGGTCGCATTCAAGGCGACGGAAGAAAAGGAGGAAACTACTCCAAGTCGAACACCCATCGACGCCTCCAAGCTCGACAATGAGGAGATGACGCTCATCATCAAGAGCTTCTGCCAAATCCTCAAGCAAAGGAGGGGGAGGATTACAAACCCCGCTCCAAGAAAGTGTGCTACAAATGTGGTAAGCCCGGTCATTTTATTGCAAAATGTCCATTATCTAGTGATAGTGACAGGGGCGACGACAAGAAGGGGAGAAGAAAGGAGAAGAAAAGATACTACAAGAAGAAGGGCGGCGATGCCCATGTTTGCCGGGAGTGGGACTCTGACGAGAGCTCCACCGACTCCTCCTCCGACGAGGACGCCGCAAACATCACCGTCACCAAGGATCTTCTCTTCCCCAACGTCGGCCACAAATGCCTCATGGCCAAGGACGGCAAAAGGAAGAAGGTAAAATAAAGATCCTCCACTAAATATGAAACCTCTAGTGATGAGGACAATGCTAGCAATGAGGAGGATAACTTGTGTATTCTTTTTGCCAACCCAAACATGCAACAAAAAGAAAAGTTAAATGAATTAATTAGTGCTATTCATGAGAAGGATGATCTCTTGGACTCCCAAGAGGACTTCCTTATTAAAGAAAACAAAAAGCATGTTAAGGTTAAAAATGCTTATGCTCTAGAAGTAGAGAAATGTGAAAAGTTATCTAGGGAGCTAAGCACTTGCCATGAGACTATTGCCAACCTTAGAAATGAAAATGCTAGTTTAAATGCTAAGGTTGATTCTCATGTTTGTAATGTTTCAATTCCAAATCTTAGAAATGATAATGTTGATTTGCTTGCTAAGATTGAAGAATTGAATGATTCTCTTGCTAGCCTTAGAAATGAAAATGAAAAATTAATTGCTAAGGCTAAAGATATTGATGTTTGCAATGTTACTATTTCTAACCTTAGAAGTGAAAATGATATATTGCATGCTAAGGTTGTAGAATTCAAATCTTGCAAACCCTCTACATCTACCGTTGAGCATGTGTCTATTTGTATAGATGTAGAGATGTTGATATTAATGCTATTCATGATCATATGACTTTAATTAAACAACAAAATGATCATATAGCTAAATTAGATGCTAAAATTGCCGAGCATGACTTAGAAAATGAAAAATTTAAATTTGCTAGAAGTATGCTCTATAATGGTAGACGCCCTGACATCAAGGATGGCATTGGCTTCCAAAAGGGAGACAATGTCAAACTTAATGCCCCTCCTAAAAGATTATCAAATTTTGTTAAGGGCAAGGCTCCCATGCCTCAGGATAACGAGGGTTACATTTTGTACCCTGTCGGTTATCCCGAGAGCAAAATTAGGAGAATTCATTTTAGGAAGTCTCACTCTGGCCCTAATCATGCTTTTATGTATAAGGGTGAGACATCTAGCTCTAGGCAACCAACCCGTGCTAAGTTGCCTAAGAAGAAAACTCCTAATGCATCAAATGGTCATGACATTTCATTTAAAACTTTTGATGCATCTTATGTTTTGACTAACAAATCCGACAAGGTAGTTGCCAAGTTTGTTGGGGGCAAACACAAGGGGTCAAAGACTTGTGTTTGGGTACCCAAAGTTCTTGTGTCTAATGCCAAAGGACCCAAAACCGTTTGGGTACCTAAAGTCAAGAACTAAAATTGTTTTGTAGGTTTATGCATCCGGGGGCTCAAGTTGGATCATTGATAGCGGGTGCACAAACCACATGACAGGGGAGAAGAAGATGTTCTCCTCCTACGAGAAAAACCAAGATCCCCAATGAGCTATCACATTCGGGGATGGAAACCAAGGTTTGGTCAAAGGTTTGGGTAAAATTGCTATATCTCCTGACCATTCCATTTCCAATGTTTTTCTTGTAGATTCATTAGATTATAACTTGCTTTCCGTTTCCCAATTATGTCAAATGGGCTACAACTGTCTATTTACTGATGTAGGTGTCACTGTCTTTAGAAGAAGTGATGATTCAATAGCATTTAAGGGAGTGATAGAGGGTCAGCTATACTTGGTAGATTTTGATAGAGCTGAACTCGACACTTGCTTAGTTGCTAAGACTAACATGGGTTGGCTCTGGCACCGCCGACTAGCCCATGTTGGAATGAAGAATCTTCATAAGCTTCTAAAGGGAGAGCACATTTTAGGACTGACAAATGTTCATTTTGAGAAAGACAGGATTTGTAGCGCATGCCAAGCCGGGAAGCAAGTTGGTGTTCATCATCCGCATAAGAACATCATGACGACTAACAGGCCACTAGAGCTCCTACACATGGACCTATTCGGCCCGATCGCTTACATAAGCATCGGCGGGAGTAAGTACTGTCTAGTTATTGTGGATGATTATTCTCGCTTCACTTGGGTGTTCTTTTTGCAGGAAAAATCTCAAACCCAAGAGACCTTAAAGGGATTCTTGAGACGAGCTCAAAATGAGTTCGGCTTAAGGATCAAGAAAATTAGAAGCGACAACGGGACGGAGTTCAAGAATTCACAAATTGAAGGCTTCCTTGAGGAGGAGGGCATCAAGCATGAGTTCTCTTCTCCCTACACCCCACAACAAAATGGTATAGTGGAGAGGAAGAATCAAACTCTATTAGACATGGCAAGAGCCATGCTTGATGAGTACAAGACGCCGGATCGGTTTTGGGCCGAGGCGGTTAACACCGCTTGCTACGCCATCAACCGGTTATATCTACACCGAATCCTCAAGAAGACATCATACGAACTCCTAACCGGTAAAAAGCCCAATATTTCATATTTTAGAGTCTTTGGTAGCAAATGCTTTATTCTTGTTAAAAGAGGTAGAAAATCTAAATTTGCTCCTAAGACTGTAGAAGGCTTTTTACTAGGATATGATTCAAACACAAGGGCATATAGAGTCTTTAACAAGTCCTCGGGACTAGTTGAAGTTTCTTGTGACGTTGTGTTTGATGAAACTAACGGCTCTCAAGTAGAGCAAGTTGATCTTGATGAGATAGGTGATGAAGAGGCTTCGTGCATCGCGCTAAGGAACATGTCCATTGGGGATGTGTGTCCTAAGGAATCCGAAAAGCCACCACATGCACAAGATCAACCATCCTCCTCCACGCAAGCATCTCCACCAACTCAAAATGAGGACGAGGCTCAAGTTGATGAAGGAGAAAATCAAAATGATGAGCCACCTCAAGATGACGGCAATGATCAAGGGGGAGATGCAAATGATCAAGACAAGGAGGATGAAGAACCAAGACCGCCACACCCAAGAGTCCACCAAGCAATCCAACGATATCACCCCGTCGACACCATCCTCGGCGACATTCATAAGGGGGTAACCACTAGATCTCGTGTTGCACATTTTTTTGAGCATTACTCTTTTGTTTCCTCTATTGAGCCACACAGGGTAGAGGAAGCACTCCAAGATTCAGATTGGGTGATGGCGATGCAAGAGGAGCTCAACAACTTCACTAGGAATGAGGTATGGCATTTAGTTCCACGTCCTAATCAAAATATTGTAGGAACCAAATGGGTCTTCCGCAACAAGCAAGATGAGCATGGTGTGGTGACAAGGAACAAAGCTCGACTCGTGGCCAAGGGGTATTCACAAGTCGAAGGTTTGGATTTCGGTGAAACCTATGCACCCGTAGCTAGGCTTGAATCAATTCGTATATTATTAGCCTATGCTACTTACCATGGCTTCAAGCTTTACCAAATGGACGTGAAGAGTGCCTTCCTCAATGGACCAATCAAGGAAGAGGTCTATGTTGAGCAACCTCCCAGCTTTGAAGACAGTGAGTACCCTAACCATGTCTATAGGCTCTCTAAGGTGCTTTATGGGCTCAAGCAAGCCCCAAGAGCATGGTATAAATGCCTAAGAGATTTCCTTATTGCTAATGGCTTCAAAGTCGGCAAGGCCGATCCTACTTTATTTACCAAAACTCTTGACAATGATTTGTCTGTATGCCAAATTTATGTTGATGAATCTACTTGTGAAGAATTTAGTAGGATCATGACACAGAAATTCGAGATGTCAATGATGGGGGAGTTGAAGTATTTCTTGGGATTTCAAGTAAAGCAACTCCAAGAGGGCACCTTCATTTGCCAAACGAAGTATACTCAAGACATTCTAAACAAGTTTGGGATGAAGGATGCCAAGCCCATCAAGACTCCCATGGGAACAAATAGGCATCTCGACCTCGACACGGGAGGTAAATCTGTCGATCAAAAGGTATACCGGTCGATGATAGGTTCTTTACTCTATTTATGTGCTTCACGACCGGATATTATGCTCTCCGTATGCATGTGTGCAAGATTCCAAGCCGACCCTAAGGAATCTCACCTTACGGCCGTAAAACGAATCTTGAGATATTTGGCTTATACTCCTAAGTTTGGGCTTTGGTACCCTCGGGGATCCACATTTGATTTAATTGGTTATTCGGATGCCGATTGGGTGGGGTGTAAAATCAATAGAAAGAGCACATCGGGGACCTGCCAGTTCTTGGGAAGATCCTTGGTGTCTTGGGCTTCAAAGAAGCAAAATTCGGTCGCTCTTTCTACCGCCGAAGCCGAGTACATTGCCGCAGGACATTGTTGCGCGCAATTGCTTTGGATGAGGCAAACCTTGCGGGACTATGGTTACAAATTAACCGAAGTTCCTCTTCTATGTGATAATGAGAGTGCAATCCGCATGGCGGATAATCCCGTTGAGCATAGCCGCACTAAACACATAGCCATTCGATATCATTTTCTTAGGGATCACCAACAAAAGGGGGATATCTAGATTGCATACATTAACACTAAAGATCAATTAGTCGATATCTTTACCAAGCCACTAGATGAACAAACTTTTACCCGACTTAGGCATGAGCTAAATATTCTTGATTCTAGAAATTTCTTTTGATGTCTTACACACATAGCTCATAAATATACCTTTGATCATGTCTCTTTTATATATGATATGACTAATGTGTTTTCAAGTGTATTTCAAATCAAGTCACAGGTATATTGAAAGGGAATTGGAGTCTTCAGCGAAGACAAAAGGCTTCCACTCCACTCCATAACTCATCCTTCGCCGTCGCTCCAAGCATCTCTCCGTCTTTGGTATAATCCTCACTCATATGTTTTATTTGCCAAAGGGGAGAAAATAGTTAGCAAAGGGCTCTAATGATTCCGTTTTTGGCGATTCATGCCAAAGGGGGAGAAAGTATTAGCCCAAAGCAACAGGACCGCACCACCACCCTAATTTTAAAACTAATGATTTTCAATTGGTAAATTTCAAATTGGTATCTTATTATGTTCAAAAGGGGGAGAAATTAGTATTTTCAAAATTGGTATCTTAAAACCCTCTTGAACACTAAGAGGAGAATCTATTGAGGGGGAGTTTTGTTTTAGTCAAAGGAAAAGCATTTGAAACAAAAAAAATTCAAAACTTGAAAATGCTTCGCAAAATCTTATTCATTTACCTTTGACTATTTTTGCAAAAGGACTTTGATAAGGATTTACAAAAAGAATTTGCAAAAACAAAACATGTGGTGCAAGCATGGTCCAAAATGTTAAGAATAAAGAAACAATCCATGCATATCTAGTAAGTAATAATTATTGGCTCAATTCTAAGTAACCTTTGCACTTACATTTTGCAAACTAGTTCAATTATGCAATTCTATATTTGCTTTGGTTTGTGTTGGCATCAATCACCAAAAAGGGGGAGATTGAAAGGGAATTAGGCTTACACCTATTTCCTAAATTGATTTTGGTGGTTGAATTGCCCAACACAAATAGTTGGACTAACTAGTTTGCTCTAGTCTATAAGTTCTACAGGTGCCAAAGGTTCACAATAAGCCAATAAAAGACCAAGAAAAAGGGTTCAAACAAAAGAGCAAAGGGGGCAACCGAAGGCACCCTGGTCAGGCGCAACGGACTGTCCGGTGTGCCACCGGACAGTGTCCGGTGTGCCACCGGACAGTGTCCGGTGCACTAGGGGACTCCAAGCTAAACTTCGCACCTTCGAGAAAACTCAGAGGCGCCGCGCTATAATTCACAGGACTGTCCGGTGTACACCGGACAATGTCCGGTGCTCCAAGGAGATGCGACTCTGAACTCGCCAGCTTCGGGAATCCGCTCCGCTATAATTCACCGGACATGTCCGGTGCACACCGGACTGTCCGGTGTAACGGTGGAGCAACAACTACTTCACGCCAACGGTCACCTGCAGAGGCATTAAATGCGCGCCAGAGCGCGCAGAAGTCAGGCACGCGCGAGACGGCGCACCGGACAGCCTACAGGGCTTGTCCGGTGCACCACCGGATAGCCAGGCGGACCCACTCGTCAGAGCTCCAACGGTCGAACCCTAACGGTCGGGTGACGTGGCTGGCGCACCGGACTGTCCGGTGCGCCTGTCGACAGCAGCCTTCACCAAACGGCTAGTTTGGTGGTTGGGGCTATAAATACCCCAACCACCCCACATTCAAGTCATCCAAGTTTTTCACCTTCCAACCATTTACAAGAGCTCTATCATTCAATTCTAGACACATCCAACTGATCAAATCCTCTCCAATTCCACACAAAGCTTTAGTGACTAGTGAGAGAGATTTGTTGTGTTCATTTGAGCTCTTGCGCTTGGATTGCTTCTTTTCTTTCTCATTTGTTCTTGTGATCAAAACTCAATTGTAACTGAGGCAAGAGACACCAATTGTGTGGTGGTCCTTGCGGGGAAGTTTTGTTCCCGGTTGATTTGAGAAGAGAAGCTCACTCGGTCCGAGGGACCGTTTGAGAGAGGGAAAGGGTTGAGATAGACCCGGCCTTTGTGGCCTCCTCAACAGGGAGTAGGTTTGCGAGAACCGAACCTCGGTAAAACAAATCCATGTGTCTCACTCTTTATTCGCTCGTGATTTGTTTTGCGCCCTCTCTCTCGGACTCATTATTATTTCTAACGCTAACCCGGCTTGTAGTTGTGATTAAGTTCGTAAATTTTAGATTCGCCCTATTCACCCCCCTCTAGGGGACTTTCACCACCCAATTGAGTGCTAGGCTACCAGAGGGTGGAAGGGGAGCTTACCGAAGCGAAGGGAGGACGCGGCGGCGCTGGCTTAATCAGGCTCGAGGGAAGGGGAGGAGGAGGTAGCCGAGGCTGGTGTGGGGAAGGCGTAGCTCGGGCGGTCCTTTTTATAGGCGCCCGGGGAGGGGGAAGGGAGGAGGGACGGCAAGCGCCGACGAGCTCACCATGATGGTGGTGATGGCGCAAACGGCGACGGGACGACTCGGGCAGGCGGGGGGGCGAAGGGATGGCTTGGGCATAGTGAGCGGGGGCGCATGGCGCCAACCAAGCTGGTGAGCGCGTTAATGGCGAGGAGATGGGGCGGGCGGTGGTCGGCGGCGAACACGCCGGTGAAGACATGGGTGGGACAAGGGGTCTGACGAGTGGGCCTGGGCTGCCAGCGGAAGAGCGACGCGAGAGGGAGAGGGGAGCCGGATGCTGACGGGTGGGCCCGGGGTGTCAGGCGCGGGCGCGGGCGTGCGAAGCTGGGCCGCTTGGGCCGCGGGAGGGAGAGGGGAGGAGCGGGCGCGCGAGAGGGGGGAAGTGGCTTGGGTCAGAAAACGGCCCAGCCGAGGGGGGAGTTTTTCCTTTTTTTCTATTTTCTATTTCTCATTTCTATTTTCTATTTCTATTTCTTCTTATCTCCTTTTCTTTTGAACAACAATTAGCTAAATAATCTTAGGTGCTAAAAATAATCTATGTGAGGTGCTTCTAACAATCAAAGTGTATGCATATGATGAGATGACCTAAGGGGTGGATTTTAGGGAGAGATAAAAATAAGGGAGGGGGTTAGGAGATTAGGGTTCCAAACCTTGGGTTGAAATTTTGGGATGTTACAAACCTACCCCACTTAAAGGAATCTCGCCCTCGAGATTTAGACTGGATTTGAGAAAAGATAAGGGTATTCCCTCCTCAAAGAGTCCTCACTCTCCCAGGTAGCTTCCTCTTCCCCTTCTCTGCTCCACTGAACTTTACAGAGTCTCACTTCTGAGTTGCGGGTCTTCCAGACTGCTGAGTCAAGAATCTTTAATGGCTTCTCACGGTACTGAAGATCTTTCTGAATCTGTATTACCTCTTCTTCGATGTGACTTCCTGGTACTTGCAGGCATTTGCGAAGCTGGGACACGTGAAACACATTGTGGATATCAGACATGGATTCTGGTAATTCCAGACGGTACGCTGCGGGTCCCACTCTGCCAATGATGGGATAGGGGCCGACGAATCGCGGTGCTAGCTTTCCTTTCACTTGGAACCTTCTGACACCACGCATCGGGGAGACCTTAAGGCAGACGAAGTCTCCTTCCTCAAGTCTGAGTTCTCTCCGCCTGTTGTCCGCATAACTCTTCTGCTGACTCTGAGCTTCAAGTAATCTTCTGCGGATCAGGGCAACTTTCTCCTCAGCCTATTTAACAAAGGTAGGCCCTTCCAGTGCATTTTCCCCTATGTTGGACCACATGAGAGGGGTCTAGCATTTTCGTCCATACAATGCTTCGAACGGTGACATCTTGATACTAGCCTGATGGCTGTTGTTATACGAGAACTCTGCATAAGGCAAACTGGACTCCCAGCTTCTATCGAACGTTAACACACAGGCTCTTAATAAACCTTCGAGGACCTTGTTAACTCTTTCTGTCTAACCATCTGACTGAGGATGATAGGCGGTGCTGAAGTCTAGCTTGGTGCCCATAGCTTTCTGAAGGCTCATCCAAAATTTGGAGGTGAACTGGGTTCCTTTGTCTGACACTATCTTCCTTGGGATGCCATGGAGTCTGACTATCTCTTTAAGATAAATCCGGGCAAGGGTAGCTCCTCCAAAGGTAGTTTTCACTGGGATGAAGTGGGCTACCTTGGTAAGACGGTCTATTATTACCCAGATAGAGTCGTTCCCTTTCTGCGTCCGGGGTAGTCCGGTTACAAAATCCATGCCTATTGAAAGGGAATTAGGCTTACACCTAGTCCCTAATTAATTTTGGTGGTTGAATTGCCCAACACAAATATTTGGACTAACTAGTTTGCTCTAGTGTATAAGTTATACAGGTGCCAAAGGTTCACACTTAGCCAATAAAAAGACCAAGTATTGGGTTCAAACAAAGGAGCAAGGGACAACCGAAGGCACCTCTGGTCTGGCGCACCGGACTGTTCTGTGTGCCACCGGACATGTCCGGTGCACTAGAGGACTTCAGCACGAACTCGTCGCCTTCGGGAAATTCCAGAGGCAACTCCGCTATAATTCATCGGACTGTCCGGTGTACACCGGACATGTCCGGTGCTCCAAGGAAGAGCGGCCTCTGGAACTCGCCAGCCTCGGGAATTCATTTCAGCTGCTCCGCTAAAATTCACCGGACTGTCCGGTGTACACCGGACTGTCCGGTGTAACAGCGGGGCAACGGCTACTTCTGGCGCCAACGGCTACCTGCGACGCATTAAATGCGCGCTAGCGCGCGCAGAGGTCAGGCACGCCCATGCTGGCGCACCGGACACTCTACAGTACATGTCCGGTGCGCCACCGGACATCCAGGCGGGCCCAGAAGTCAGAGCTTCAACGGTCGGAACCCAACGACATTGGTGACGTGGCTGTCGCACCGGACATGTCCGGTGTGCACTGGACTGTCCGGTGCACCATCGAACAGACAGCCTCACCAAACGGCTAGTTTGGTGGTTGGGGCTATAAATACCCCCAACCACCCCACATTCAAGTCATCCAAGTTTTCCACTTCTCAACTACTTACAAGAGCTCTAGCATTCAATTCTAGACACACCAAAGAGATCAAATCCTCTCCAAATTCCACACAACGCCCTAGTGATTAGAGAGAGAGATTTGCTTGTGTTCTTTCGAGCTCTTGCGCTTGGATTGTTTTCTTCTTTCTTGATTCTTTCTTGCGATCAAACTCACTTGTAATTGAGGCAAGAGACACCAATCTTGTGGTGGTCCTTGTGGGAACTTTGTGTTCCAAGTGATTGAGAAGAGAAAGCTCACTCGGTCCGAGGGACCGTTTGAGAGAGGGTAAGGGTTGAAAGAGACCCGGCCTTTGTGGCCTCCTCAACGGGGAGTAGGTTTGCGAGAACCGAACCTCGGTAAAACAAATCCGCGTGTCACACTTCTTATTCGCTTGCAATTTGTTTTGCACCCTCTCTCGCGGACTCGATTATATTTCTAACGCTAACCCGGCTTGTAGTTGTGATTATTTTTGAGAATTTCAGTTTCGCCCTATTCACCCCCCTCTAGGTGACTTTCAATTGGTATCAGAGCCCGGTGCTTCATTAGAGCCTAACCGCTCGAAGTGATGTCGGGAGATCACACCAAGAGGGAGATGGAGACCGGCGACAAGCCCACTACGAGCCAAGGGAGCACTTCATCGGAAGAGTCCCGCACCAAGAGGAAGGAGAAGAAGAAGGACTCCTCCAAACGGAAGGAGAAAAGATCTTCTTCTTCACACCACAAAGAGAAGAAGGAAGAATCTTCTTCCCACAAGTAGCATCGGAAAGGCGACAAGCACAAGAGGATGAGGAAGGTGGTCTACTACGAGACCGACACTTCATCAACATCGACCTCTGACTCCGATGCGCCGTCCGTAACTTCTAAGCGCCAAGAGCGCAAGAAGTTTAGTAAGATTCCCTTACACTATCCTCGTACATCTAGACATACTCCATTACTTTCCGTTCCATTAGGCAAACCGCCAACTTTTGATGGCGAAGATTATGCTAGGTGGAGTGATTTAATGAAATTTCATCTAACCTCACTCCACAAAAGTATATGGAATGTTGTTGAGTTTGGAGCACAGGTACCATCCATAGGGGATGAGGATTATGATACGGACGAAGTGGCCCAAATCGAGCACTTCAACTCTCAAGCTACAACCATACTCCTTGCCTCTCTAAGTAAGGATGAATACAACAAGGTGCAAGGGTTGAAGAATGCAAAGGAGATTTGGGACCTTCTCAAGACCGCGCACGAGGGTGATGAACTCACCAAGATCACCAAGCGGGAAACGATTGAGGGGGAGCTCGGTCGCTTTCGTCTTCGCCAAGGGGAGGAGCCACAAGATATGTACAACCGGCTCAAAACCTTGGTGAACCAAGTGCGCAACCTCGGGAGTAAGAAGTGGGACGACCACGAGGTGGTTAAGGTTATTCTAAGATCTCTTATTTTCCTTAACCCCACTCAAGTTCAATTAATTCATGGTAATCCTAGATACACACTAATGACTCCCGAGAAAGTAATCGGGAATTTTGTGAGCTTTGAATGTACGATTAAAGGCTCAAAGAAGATCAACGAGCTTGATGAACCCTCCACGTCCGAAGCACAACCGGTGGCATTTAAAGCGACGGAGGAGAAGAAGGAGGAGTCTACACCGAGTAGACAACCAATTGACGCCTCCAAGCTCGATAATGAGGAGATGGCTTTAATCATCAAAAGCTTTCGCCAAATCCTCAAGCAACGGAAGGGGAAGGATTACAAATCCCGTTCCAAGAAGGTTTGCTACAAGTGTGGTAAGCCCGGTCACTTTATTGCTAAATGTCCATTATCAAGTGATAGTGACAGGGACAACGACAAGAAGGGCAAGAGGAGAGAAAAGAAGAGGTACCACAAGAAGAGGGGCGGCGATGCCCACGTATGCCGTGAGTGGAACTCCGACGAGAGCTCCACCGACTCCTCCTCCGACGACGAGGACGCCGCCAAAATCGCCGTCACCAAGGGTCTCCTCTTCCCCAACGTCGGCCACAAATGCCTCATGGCAAAGGACGGCAAAAAGAAGAAGGTTAAATCTAAATCCTCCACTAAATATGAGTCCTCTAGTGATGATAATGCTAGTGATGAGGAAAATAATTTGTGTACCCTTTTTGCCAACCTTAACATGGAACAAAAGGAAAAGTTAAATGAATTGATTAGTGCTATTCATGAAAAAGATGACCTTTTGGATTCCCAAGAGGATTTTCTAATTAAAGAAAACAAGAAACATGTTAAGGTTAAAAATGCTTATGCTCTAGAGGTAGAAAAATGTGAGAAATTATCTAGTGAGCTAAGCACATGTCATGACACTATTGTCAACCTTAGAAATGAAAATGCTAAATTAATCGCTAACGTTGATTCTCATGTTTGTGATACTTCAATTCCCAATCTTAGAAATAATAATGATGATTTGCTTGCTAAGATTAAGGAATTGAATGATTCTCTTGCTAGCCTTAGAGTAGAAAATGAAAATTTGATTGCTAAGGCTAAAGATTTTGATGTTTGCAATACTACTATTTCCGACCTTAGAACTAAGAATGATATGTTGCATGCTAAGGTTGTAGAATTAAAATCTTGCAAACCCTCTACATCTACCATTGAGCATGTTTCTATTTGCACTAGATGTAGAGATGTTGATATTAATGCTATTCATGATCACATGGTCTTAATTAAACAACAAAATGATCATATAGCAAAATTAGATGCTAAAATTGCCGAGCATAACTTGGAAAATGAAAAGTTTAAATTTGCTAGAAGTATGCTCTATAATGGGAAACGCCCTGGGATCAAGGATGGCATTGGCTACCAAAGGGGAGACAATGCCAAACTTAATGCCCCTCCTAGAAATTTGTCTAACTTTGTTAAAGGCAAGGCTCCCATGCCTTAGGATAACGAAGGTTACATTTTGTACCCTGTCGGTTATCCCGAGAGCAAAATTAGGAGAACTCATCCTAGGAAATCTCACTCTGGCCCTAACCATGCTTTTATGTATAAGGGTGAGACATCTAGCTCTAGGCAACCAACCCGTGCCAAGTTGCCTAGAAAGAAAACTCCTAATGCATCAAATGATCATAACATTTCATTTAAGACTTTTGATGCATCTTATGTTTTGACTAACAAATCCGGCAAGGTAGTTGCCAAGGTTGTTGGGGGCAAACACAAGGGCTCCAAGACTTGTGTTTGGGTACCCAAAGTTCTTGTTTCTAATGCCAAAGGACCCAAAACCGTTTGGGTACCTAAAGTCAAGAACTAAAATTGTTTTGTAGGTTTATGCATCCGGGGGCTCAAGTTGGATACTCGACAGCGGGTGCACAAACCACATGACAGGGGAGAAAAAGATGTTCTCCTCATATGAGAAAAACCAAGATCCCCAACGAGCTATCACATTCGGGGATGGAAATCAAGGTTTGGTCAAAGGTTTGGGTAAAATTGCTATATCACCTGACCATACTATTTCCAATGTTTTTCTTGTAGATTCTTTAGATTACAATTTGCTTTCCGTATCCCAATTATGTCAAATGGGCTACAACTGTCTATTTACTGATGTTGGTGTCACTGTCTTTAGAAGAAGTGATGATTCAATAGCTTTTAAGGGAGTGTTAGAGGGTCAGCTATACTTGGTAGATTTTGATAGAGCTGAACTCAAAACTTGCTTAATAGCTAAGACTAACTTGGGTTGGCTCTGGCACCGCCGACTAGCCCATGTTGGAATGAAGAATCTTCATAAGCTTCTAAAGGGAGAACACATTTTAGGACTAACAAATGTTCATTTTGAGAAAGACAGGATTTGTAGCGCATGCCAAGCTGGGAAGCAAGTTGGCACTCATCATCCACATAAGAACATCATGACAAGTGACAGGCCACTGGAGCTCCTACACATGGACCTATTCGGCCCGATCGCTTACATAAGCATCGGCGGGAGTAAGTACTGTCTAGTTATTGTGGATGATTATTCTCGCTTCACTTGGGTGTTCTTTTTGCAGGAAAAATCTCATACCCAAGAGACCTTAAAGGGATTCTTGAGACGGGCTCAAAATGAGTTCGGCTTAAGGATCAAGAAAATTAGAAGCGACAACGGGACGGAGTTCAAGAACTCTCAAATTGAAGGCTTCCTTGAGGAGGAGGGCATCAAGCATGAGTTTTCTTCTCCCTACACTCCACAACAAAATGGTGTAGTGGAGAGGAAGAATCGAACTCTATTGGACATGGCAAGAACCATGCTTGATGAGTACAAGACACCGGATCGGTTTTGGGCCGAGGCGGTCAACACCGCTTGCTACGCCATCAACCGGTTATATCTACACCGAATCCTCAAGAAGACATCCTATGAACTCCTCACCGGTAAAAAGCCAAACATTTCATATTTTAGAGTTTTTGGTAGCAAATGCTTTATTCTTGTTAAGAGAGGTAGAAAATCTAAATTTGCTCCTAAAACTGTAGAAAGCTTTTTACTAGGATATGACTCAAACACAAGGGCATATAGAGTCTTTAACAAGTCCTCAGGACTTGTTGAAGTTTCTTGTGACGTTGTGTTTGATGAGACTAACTGCTCTCAAGTAGAGCAAGTTGATCTTGATGAGATAGGTGAAGAACAGGCTCCGTGCATCGCGCTAAGGAACATGTCCATTGGGGATGTGTGTCCTAAGGAATCTGAAGAGCCTCCACATGCACAAGATCAACCATCCTCCTCCACGCAAGCATCTCCACCAACTCAAAATGAGGACGAGGCTCAAGTTGATGAAGGAGAAGATCAAAGAGATGAGCCACCTCAAGATGACGGCAACGATCAAGGGGGAGATGCAAATGATCAAGACAAGGAGGATGAAGAACCAAGGCCGCCACACCCAAGAGTCCACCAAGCAATCCAACGAGATCACCCCGTCGACACCATCCTCGGCGACATTCATAAGGGGGTAACTACTCGATCTCGTGTTGCACATTTTTGTGAGCATTACTCTTTTGTTTCCTCTATTGAGCCACACAGGGTAGAGGAAGCACTACAAGATTCGGATTGGGTGATGGTGATGCAAGAGGAGCTCAACAATTTCACGAGGAACGAGGTATGGCATTTAGTTCCACGTCCTAATCAAAATGTTGTAGGAACCAAGTCGGTCTTCCGCAACAAGCAAGACGAGCATGGTGTGGTGACAAGGAACAAAGCTCGACTTGTGGCCAAGGGATACTCCCAAGTCGAAGGTTTGGATTTCGGTGAAACCTATGCACCCGTAGCTAGGCTTGAGTCAATTCGTATATTATTGGCCTATGCTACTTACCATGGCTTTAAGCTCTACCAAATGGACGTGAAGAGTGCCTTCCTCAATGGACCAATCAAGGAAGAGGTCTACGTTGAGCAACCTCCCGGCTTTGAAGATAGTGAGTACCCCAATCATGTCTATAGGCTCTCTAAGGCGCTTTACGGGCTCAAGCAAGCCCCAAGAGCATGGTATGAATACCTTAGAGATTTCCTTATTGCTAATGGCTTCAAAGTCGGAAAGGCTGATCCTACTTTATTCACTAAAACTCTTGACAATAATTTGTTTGTATGCCAAATTTATGTTGATGATATCATATTTGGGTCTACTAACGAATCTACATGTGAAGAATTTAGTAGGATCATGACTCAAAAATTCGAGATGTCTATGATGGGGGAGTTGAAGTATTTTCTAGGATTTCAAGTCAAGCAACTCCAAGAGGGCACCTTCATTTGCCAAACGAAGTACACTCAAGACATTCTAACCAAGTTTGGAATGAAGGATGCCAAGCCCATCAAGACACCCATGGGAACCAATGGGCATCTCGACCTCGACACGGGAGGTAAGTCCGTGGATCAAAAGGTATACCGGTCGATGATTGGTTCATTACTCTATTTATGTGCATCTCGACCGGACATTATGCTTTCCGTTTGCATGTGTGCAAGATTCCAAGCCGACCCTAAGGAATCACACCTTACGGCCGTAAAACGAATCTTGAGATATTTGGCTTATACTCCTAAGTTTGGGCTTTGGTACCCTCGGGGATCCACATTTGATTTGATTGGTTATTCGGATGCCGATTGGGCGGGGTGCAAAATTAATAGAAAGAGCACATCGGGGACTTGCCAGTTCTTGGGAAGATCCTTGGTGTCTTGGGCTTCAAAGAAGCAAAATTCGGTCGCTCTTTCTACCGCCGAAGCCGAGTATATTGCCGCAGGCCATTGTTGCGCGCAATTGCTTTGGATGAGGCAAACCCTGCGGGACTACGGTTACAAACTAACCAAAGTTCCTCTTCTATGTGATAATGAGAGTGCAATCCGCATGGCGGATAATCCCGTTGAGCATAGCCGCACTAAGCACATAGCCATTCGGTATCATTTTCTTCGGGATCACCAACAAAAGGGGGATATCGAGATTGCATACATTAACACTAAAGATCAATTAGCCGATATCTTTACCAAGCCACTTGATGAACAATCTTTTACCAAACTTAGGCATGAGCTCAATATTCTTGATTCTAGGAATTTCTTTTGCTAAACTTGCACACATAGCTCATAAGTATACCTTTGATCATGTCTCTTTTATATATGCTATGACTAATGTGTTTTCAAGTGTATTTCAAACCAAGTCATAGGTATATTGAAAGGGGAATTGGAGTCTTCGGCGAAGACAAAGGCTTCCACTCCACTCTACTACTCATCCTTCGCCGTTGCTCCGCATCACTCTCCATCTTTGGTATAATCTTCACTCATATGTTTTATTTGCCAAAGGGGAGAAAATAGTTAGGAAAGGGCCTATATTTCATTCCAAGTATCCGTTTTTGGCGATTCATGCCAAAGGGGGAGAAAGTATTGGCCCAAAGCAAAAGGACCGCACCACCACCCTAATTTTAAAATTAATGGTTTTCAATTGGAAATTTCAAATTGGTATCTCTTTGTGTTCTTAAGGGGGAGAAGGTAGTATTTTCAAAATTGATATCTTAAAAACCCTCTTGACCACTAAAAGGAGAATTTATTTGAGGGGGAGTTTTGTTTAGTCAAAGGAAAAGCATTTGGAACAAGGGGAGAGAATTTCAAATCTTGAAAGTGCTTCGCAAAAATCTTATTCATTTACCTTTGACTATTTTGCAAAAAGACTTTGAAACGGTTTTACAAAAGAGTTTGCAAAAACAAAACTTGTGGGGCAAGCGTGGTCCAAAATGTTAAAAATAAAGAAACAATCCATGCACATCTAGTAAGTAACTTTTATTGGCTCAATTCCAAGCAACCTTTGCACTTACATTATGCAAACTAGTTCATTTATGCACTTTTATATTTGCTTTGGTTTGTGTTGGAATCAATCACCAAAAAGGGGGAGATTGAAAGGGAATTAGGCTTACACCTAGTCCCTAATTAATTTTGGTGGTTGAATTGCCCAACACAAATATTTGGACTAACTAGTTTGCTCTAGTGTATAAGTTATACAGGTGCCAAAGGTTCACACTTAGCCAATAAAAAGACCAAGTATTGGGTTCAAACAAAGGAGCAAGGGACAACCGAAGGCACCTCTGGTCTGGTGCACCGGACTGTCCGGTGTGCCACCGGACATGTCCGGTGCACCAGAGGACTTCAGCACGAACTCGTCGCCTTCGGGAAATTCCAGAGGCAACTCCGCTATAATTCACCGGACTGTCCGGTGTACACCGGACATGTCCGGTGCTCCAAGGAAGAGCGGCCTCCGGAACTCGCCAGCCTCGGGAATTCATTTCAGCTGCTCCGCTAAAATTCACCGGACTGTCCGGTGTAACAGCGGGGCAACGGCTACTTCTGGCGCCAACGGCTACCTGCGACGCATTAAATGCGCGCTAGCGCGCGCAGAGGTCAGGCACGCCCATGCTGGCACACCGGACACTCTACAGTACATGTCCGGTGCGCCACCGGACATCCAGGCGGGCCCAGAAGTCAGAGCTCCAACGGTCGGAACCCAACGGCATTGGTGACGTGGCTATCGCACCGGACATGTCTGGTGTGCACCGGACTGTCCGGTGCACCATCGAACAGACAGCCTCACCAAACGGCTAGTTTGGTGGTTGGGGCTATAAATACCCCCAACCACCCCACATTCAAGTCATCCAAGTTTTCCACTTCTCAACTACTTACAAGAGCTCTAGCATTCAATTCTAGACACACCAAAGAGATCAAATCCTCTCCAAATTCCACACAACGCCCTAGTGATTAGAGAGAGAGATTTGCTTGTGTTCTTTCGAGCTCTTGCGCTTGGATTGTTTTCTTCTTCTTGATTCTTTCTTGCGATCAAACTCACTTGTAATTAAGGCAAGAGACACCAATCTTGTGGTGGTCCTTGTGGGAACTTTGTGTTCCAAGTGATTGAGAAGAGAAAGCTCACTCGGTCCGAGGGACCGTTTGAGAGAGGGTAAGGGTTGAAAGAGACCCGGCCTTTGTGGCCTCCTCAACGGGGAGTAGGTTTGCGAGAACCGAACCTCGGTAAAACAAATCGCGTGTCACACTTCTTATTCGCTTGCAATTTGTTTTGCACCCTCTCTCGCGGACTCGATTATATTTCTAACGCTAACCCGGCTTGTAGTTGTGATTATTTTTGAGAATTTCAGTTTCGCCCTATTCACCCCCCTCTAGGCGACTTTCACCTATCTCCTCCCACTTCCATTCAGGCACTGGGAGGGGTTGCAATAGGCATGCAGGCTTCTGGTGCTCGACTTTCGTCCGTTGGCAGGTGTCACACCGGGCCACATACTGTGCTATCTCTTTCTTCATCCCTCTCCACCAGTATCTGGTTTTGAGGTCCAGGTAGATCTTGGTAGTTCCTGGGTGGATGGAGTAGGCTGAGTTGTGAGCTTCATCGAGCAGGACTTCTCGTGCCTCCCCTTTTGGTACACACAGACAATTCTTGAACCAAAGGACTCCTTGCTCATCTGCCCTGAGGTCCGGAAGTTGTTCCTTGCGAGCTTTTTCCATAAGTCTTGCTGTCTCCGAGTCCAGGCGTTGAGCTTTGCATATGAGGTCTTCTAGCACTGTTTGACTTCTAGGCTATCGTTGTTCCCAAACATGCATTCAGCTGAGCTGATTCCTTCTTCCAATCTTCTAAAAAGTTGGTTCCCTTATCCTGAAAGGTTTTCGGCTGAGGGCGTCTGCTACCACGTTGGCTTTTCCGGGGTGATAATGAATCTCAAGGTCATAGTCCTTTGATCAGTTCCAGCCATCTTCTCTGACAGAGGTTGAGATCTGGCTGAGTGAAGATATACTTCAGACTCTTATGATCGATGAAGATGTGACATTTGTTCCCAATTAGGTAGTGCCTCCATATTTTCAGGGCATGCACTATGGCTGCCAATTCCAAATCATGGGTGGGATAATTCTGCTCATGTGGCTTGAGTAGGCACGATGCATACGCAATGACTTTCTCGTTTTGCATCAGCACACACCCTAGGCCTTGCCTTGAGGCATCACAGAAGACGACGAAATCCTGGTGTATATCCGGTAGTGTTAGAACAGGTGCGGTTGTGAGCTTCTCCTTTATGATCTGGAAACTTTCTTCACACTTCAAGGTCCACACAAACTTATTGTCTTTCTTGAGGAGCTCGGTCATAGGTCTTGCTATGCTGGAGAATCCCTTGATAAAGCGGTGGTAATATCCTGCCATTCCCAGAAAGCTTCGAACTTCACTGACATTGAATGGCTGCCTCCATTTTGATACTGCTTCTACCTTGGACGGATCTACTTCTACTCCTTCTGCAGTCAAGATATGCCCAAGGAAGGCTATCTTTTCTAACCAGAATTCACATTTGCTGAGCTTAGCATAAAGTTGGTGTGCTCTGAGTCTTCCGAGGACGGTCCGGAGGTGACGCTTATGGTCTTCGCGGTTCTTGGAGTAGATAAGGATGTCGTCAATGAAGACTACGACAAACTTATCCAGCTCTTCCATAAATACCTTATTCATGAGGTTCATGAAAAAGGCGGGTGTGTTTGTCAGTCCGAAAGGCATCACTGTGAATTCATATTGTCTGTATCGGGTGACAAATGCAGTCTTCTAAATATTTGCTTCCTTGATTCTCAGCTGGTGATAATCAGACCTCAGGTCTATCTTGGAGAAGTATTTGGCCCCTTGAAGCTGGTCGAAGAGGTCGTCGATTCGAGGGAGTGGATACTTGTTTTTGATTGTGACTTCATTTAGAGATCGGTAATCAATGCACATCCTCATACTTCCATCCTTCTTAGTGACAAAAAGGACTGGTGCTCCCCAAGGGGATGAGCTGGGACGGATGTACCCTTTTTGTTGAAGGTCTGAGATTTGGAGCTTTAATTCTGCTAACTCGGTAGGAGCCATGCGATATGGTCTCTTTGCGATGGGCGTCGTACCAGGAATCAGAACTATGTAGAATTCCACTTCTCTTTCTGGCGGCATTCCTGGCAACTCTTCTAGGAATACATCCATGAATTCTTCTACCACTGATATGCTTTCTGTTGCTAGATTAAACATCATTGGATCATTGGTGGGTGGCTGAGCCTGACAAGAGACAGACTTTCCTTGGCGGTCTGTGAGAAGGACTGTCTTATTTGCGCAACTAATGATACCTTTGTGCTTGGTTAACCAATCCATTCCTAAGATCACATCAATCCCTTGGGATGGCAAGACAGTTAAGTCTGCCAAGAACACTACCCCACTTAAATGAATTCTGACTTGGGAGCATTTGAGCTGGCATAGAAGGTCTGACCCTGGGGTTCGGGTGACCAAGGGAATCTCTAGAGGGGTAGAGGGGATGCCATGCCTTTCCACAAAACTAGTGGCTATAAAAGAATGGGATGCTCCTGAATCAAAAAGTACAGTAGCGGGAGTAAATTCAATAAGGAACTCACCGAGCACTACTCCCGGAGCTTGCTGAGCCTCCTGAGCATCGACGTGATTTACTCGTGCCCTTCCTTGATACTGGGTCTTGTTCTGTTGGCTGATGGAGGAGGGCGCCATGGGGCGGGTGCTGAGGTATTCTTGGGGCCATTCACTGAGTTGGAGTAAGCAGGTCCTGATGCCTTCAACTGGGGGCAGTTGTTCTTGAAGTGACTGGGGTCTCCGCAGTGCCAACATGCATTTGCTGACGGTTGGTTGCTTGCAACCGAGGGGGCATGAAAGGAGCTCTGACTCTGCTGACTGAACCATGACGGAGTGGGGTCCAGCTGGTCTAATGAAGCTTGGTCTTGCTGCTGAGCTCGGAGAACTTGGAATTTCCTCTTGAGGTGACCTTTTTCTTCTTCCCTTGCCCTTTCCACTTGCATGGCTTTGTTGGAGAGGTGCGAGAAGCTGAGGAAATCTTGGCTGGCTAGGATGGTCTTGAGTTCTGGTCTAAGGCCCCTTCAAAAAGTGGGCCATCTTCTTGGCTTCGGTGCTGACGTCATCCGACGCGTAGCGGACCATCTCTGTGAATTTGTGCACGTATTCACTGACAGATCTTCCATCTTGAGTTAGTTCCTGGAATTCGTCTTCCTTGAGCTGAACGATCCCTTGGGGCACATGGTGCTCTCGGAAAGCAGTTTCAAATTCTGTCCAGGTAGCATCTCTGATGGCAGCGTTGAAGGTATCCCACCAAGCTAAGGCCATTCCGGAAAGTTGATGAGCAGCCAGTTGAACACGCTGATTTTCTGGGCATCCGATGGCTTCCAACTTCCTTTAATCGTGCGCAACCATCATCAGCATCGAGGGGATTGCTAGATCTAGCGAATGTGGGAGGCTTGAGCCTCAGGAAATCTCCCATCCTGTCTTGTGGTCTTCCACCATTTGGACGTTGATTCTCCAGACTTCTAGTGAGGACCTCAATGAGTCGGGTTTGGTTGGCTAGAACTTGGGCTAAATATAAAGGTAGCTTCGGAGGTGCGGGGAGGTGGGTCTCACTCCTTCTCCACCGGCTTCTCCTTCAACTCTTAGGGGAAACCCTGCTCCAATCCCGGAGGCGGTAGGCGTGGTTTTATCCAAAGCCATCTACCAGGGGGAGAGTTACTATTATGCATATGCCAAAATTTTTCCAATCACATCATTTTATTCATTACATCAGTTCATTACAAGCATACAACTACTACAAGTCGCACTACACGCGAGTGCTCTCTGAGGTACTTCCGAACTCCTTTTCTAAAGTGTCCCCAAATTCCTTGAGAAGGTCATCAAGGCTAGCTAGGGACATATCCTCGACGTCGGACAAATTCTCTATCCTGGCGGAGGTGGTGCTGGAGGGGCTTTCTTCTTCCACTCGGTCTGGCATCCTTGGCTCTTGGTCTTCTTTGGATTTCTTCATGGGGGCGAGCTTCTTTAGCTTCTTATCATAATCCATCTTCAGGGTTCGGTAGGCTTCACGAGTGTTGGCCTCCTTGCCTTCTGCTATATCGAGACACTCTTGGAGGGATGCCTTCTCCTTCTTAAGTTCCTTGACCTGCTGCTCTAAGCTTTCCACCCGAGAGTTTAGGTGGGTGAAGTGGGAGGAAAGGTCGTCGTAGTGGTTATCGAGAGTGTGGAGATATCCGGCCATGTAGACGATGGTGGGGTCATCCTCGGTAGGATCTCTCCCTGACAGGGCCTGAAGTCTTTTCCTCCAGGTGGGGGTATTTTTGTTGCTAGGTGGGAAGTAACGAAGGGGGGGTTTCAAAGACCTCTCTGTTGTAGTTTTGGCATAGCTGTTTAAGGGATTTTTGGGCAACATTTTGGCAAGTGTCTGGGAAGCGGTGCCCGATGAAGGTGACTTGGAAGGGAGGGTGGTTTGGGTAACTTCAGCTTTCTCCCAGGTAGACTGCCATAGAGCACTTCTTAACTCCGTTTTCTCGGTATTCTTTCCAGACGTATTCCAGCTTCTTGCGGATCCCCATGCGTAGCATGCAACTCCGTAAGAGATGAGGGAATCCTTCCTCCTCTATGTAGTAGGATGTTCTAATGACCCAAGAGCCTTCCATCTGGTAGGAGAAAAGAAGGGTATGTTAATATCGGGGAAAGGAGAGAAGGTTTTTCTTAGGGTAAGAGGTGTTTTCTTGTTAAGGCAACTTTTAAGGTCAGGGCTGTGATCTACGGCCAGTCCTATGGCTCTGATACCACCTAAAGCGCCCTGATCCTTTGGGACTCAAATGTGATACAATTATTAGTCCCAGGAGGCTAGTAACCACATTCCTTACTTCAATTAGTATAGAGTTCGAATAATAGTTATTATAATACCAGAGTACAAGCTCGAGAGAGCCAGGAATACAAAGCGCAGTAGAAGATAAACTAGCCCAAGCCACAGGCAGAACTGGGTGAAGACACAGCCTCCTCAATCAAGCATAGCAGAAAAGAAGTCTTCAGCTGCTGAAAAACATAAATAAATATGGGTGAATACAGTAGGTATTCCGCAAGCCCACCTCGCTCCCGTAAAGAGAAAGAGACCTATATCATACATGCTTCATATGGTGGAGTTGAAGTCACTCTTCTTTTTCTTAGAGAAAGGCAATACTGTTTAGGTTTTCCCGAAGAAATAGAAATAACATGTTGCTTAACTACCACTGAGCTTCCCGCTCCCGTGGCACCATTTTCTCTTCTAGAGACATACTCACACACACACATTTCTCTGTTCACGGATGTTGTAAAAACACTAATTGTCATACCACACCAGACTCATCCATTCCAGTGGACACGGACTATTCAAATAGGTTTGAACTCTGCGCAGAGGGGTAAACTTTACCCACTAGTCCGGCTCTGCGGTCTCATGGCCAATGAGATCCGAATCCAAATCTCTTTCCTTCCTCACATGTCCTAACCTTAACGGTTATACCGGAAGGAGTCAGGCCACCGCCATGTCCAAAACCGACAAAACATTCCCCCTCCTTATCCTCCTGGTGCTCCCCAGCCTTCATAACCTTGGGGTTGGACCGTACAAGTTCAGATTGAGTGGCTGCCCACACAGCCTCAAGTGGTTGTACTTTTCATGAGTACATGTGGTGAAAGATGACAAACCGGTCCTTATATGAGGGGGAAAATCCTTCTGCTCACACCTAAACCAGCTGAGGCCATCACCTTAGGCCCTCCCCTAAACCAGGGAGTCCCTGATCATCCCACTCACCAGGTGATGAGGGTGAATACCCTTCATCGCACACTTTTGAAAACATCGTTTGATTAAAACCACTGCCCCTTTTTCCCATCCCATATCTTGCGATCAAAAGATGTTTGTTAATGCGGGCTATCTCTCTGCTCACCATGCAATTAATCCATCCCTTAATCCCGGCTTAGGTAGTGGTAGAGAGAATAGGTAAATTATGCATCAAGGGAAGGATAGACTTGCCTTCGTCGAAGCTTTCCTGGCACAAAAGATTTATCTCGGAGGGGTCGGGTTCCTGCCCTTCTTCCGAAGCTACAAATTCCAAAGGATCGGATCCCTCTTTCGCTAACAAGCACAAATAGGAACCATACCATCAATCATGGTGACTTAGTGGGGTGTGCCAATTATTATACCTTATTATTTTGTGCCCTATAATTTATTTAAACTATTTTTGGTGCATAAAATATTAGCATATAATTATATATGTGAAAATGGGAAAAAGAAATGGGAAAAGGAAAAAAAGAAAAGGAATTCCAGGTTAACCGGGACGGGGGGATTTTGGCCTGGTTGGGCGCGGGCGCGCGCGCGGCCGCGTGGGCAGGCAGCCCACTCGGCCTGCCGGCAGGGGAGACGGCGCGGGGACGGCGCTGTGGCATGGGCCCACAAGCCAGGGGAAGGGGGCTGACGGCGTGGCACGGTGACGGGGGGGAGAGGGAGCCGGCCAGGGTTCGACCGCCGGTGGAATCCCGTGGCGGTTCTCCACCGGGAGTCCGGTTTGCGACGGGGAAGTGGTGGCGAGGCATGGGCGAGGGTAGGGGTCATGAAGGTGGGGTCAATTTGACCGGTGGAGGCCTGGGGTGGCTGGTCCACGGCGGTGGCGGGTGCTCGCGGCGATGAAGTCACCGCGAGACAGCCGAGCGCAATAGGAGGTGGAAAAGGGTGCAGCGTGATCGTGAAGGGGTGGTGAACCTTGCGAGCCTACCCAATTGAGTGCTAGGCTACCAGAGGGTGGAAGGGGAGCTCACCGGAGCGAAGGGAGGACGTGGCGGCGCTGGCTCAATCGGGCTCGGGGGAAGGGGAGGAGGTAGCCGAGGCTAGTGTGGGGAAGGCGGAGCTCGGGCGGTCCTTTTTATAGGCGCCTGGGGAGGGGAAGGGAGGAGGGACGACAAGCGCCGACAGCTCGCCATGATGGTGGTGATGGCACAAACGGCGACGGGATGGCTCGGGCAGGCGGGGGGTAGGACTGGGCAAAGAAAACCGAGATCAAAACTGAACCCGATTAAACCGAAACCGATCAGACCGAAATATCGGTTCTCGGTTATAAATTCGGTTCCTGTTTGCTATAAACCGATATTTATTCTGGTTCTTCGGTTTCGTACTTCGGTTACCCGATTAGACCGAAATTCAGCATTTCCATTTCAGCCCATATTCGTTGACAGCCCATGTCT